>SOPF01026329.1:88592-135712 GCA_012979155.1 Hypericum perforatum | reverse complement strand
ACTTGAGCAAAGATGGGCCGATCATCTCTTCAGCTGTTAAGGAGTTCTGGGCCAACCACGTTAATTTAGTAAACTCGGCCCAGACGATGCGGCCCACATACAAAGCTGAGAAGATCCACGGGAGACACACGCAGAAACTTCTTCTCCCACGTGACAGGAAGAATATTTCTCCCAGCACAAAGCACGAGGTGGATATGCAGAGGAATAATAAAGCATCCAATGATTGGATGACGGAGTCTTCTGCCACGTCAGCAAGTCTAACTCCAGATATTTTTTGATCGATTTTATTCCTTTTCTTTTGTCATTTAGTGAGTTAGTTAGAAGGGAAATTATTCCCCTACAAAGATTCTTTTTCTTAATAGCTAATATAGGTTGTAAATGTTCGCTTTTAATGATCAAGGAAAAAGGAGATTTTTATCTCACACCACGTCTTTCTCCTTCTAGCTAGAAAAAGCTTCTTTTCTTATTAGCATGTCCACTTGGGATTGTCAACCATGCAATTTTCATCTTCATAAGTTTTGCCTCGACTGTCTGCCTTCAAGTATAAGAGCAACGTATGGCTCTCAAGTAATCTCTTGTGTTCTTCAAACTTGACTACCTGCAATCTGTTTTGATTGTCGCCAAATCATTCATTCGAATTTGGGTTTCTATGCACATGGATCGGGTTATTTAATTTTGCATTACTTGTTGTCATGTACTTGGACTACTGATTAAGCCTTCTTCACAAGTCCTGAAATTGATGGACCATTTCTTTCATCCTTGTTCTGATCTCAAATGATTTTTCAAGATATGAATACATATATATCTCATAAGTGAAAAGTCACAGTCTTTGGATGTGTTAAAAAATTTTAAAGCCAAAGTTGTAAATCAACTCGGTAAAAGGATTAAAAGCATTAAATCTGACCATAGTGGTGAATACTATAGTAGATATGTCGGTTCACGTGAACAATGTCCAGGACCATTTACTCGATTCCTAGAAAAATGTGGTATTGTCCTATAGTATACCATGCCTGGCTCACCTGCCATGAATGATGTTGTAGGATGAAACAGAACGCTTAAGAATATGATAAGGACTATGATTTCTCACTCTACCTTCCCTGAATTACTCTGAGAAGAAGCACTCAAGACTGCAACATACATTCTGAAAAGAATTCCAACTAAGACAACAACCAAAACTCTATATGAATTTTGGATAGGCAAACAATGTAGTTAGAACCATTTACACATTTGGGGATGTTTAGCTCAGACAAAGCCATATAGGCAAAGTGAAAAAATGGACTCAAGGATGGTTAGCTACTATTTTATTGGTTACGCTGAAAGATCAAGGAGTTATAAATTCTACGATCTCATATTTAGATCAATTTCTGAGTAAAAAATGCAAGTTCTCTAAGGATGTTGAGCTTGGAGGGAAAAATCAAGTAAGGAACATTTCTTTTGAGGAACAATCAAACATGATTCTCAATGTTCTTTCTTGTTTCATTGTTTGAAGGTGCGAAACATATTGGTAATAAATGGATATTTAATTTAAAAGGTAATATTAAGGGTGAGCATTAGGGATATCCCAATCCCGAAACCCCGAATCCCGAATATCTCGAATACCGAATAGCAAAAAAAAGTCATCCCGATGTCGTACCAAAAAATTTTTGCTGAGCAAATCCATTTCCTCAAGCCAGACCACCTGCATCAGATCCTCGTCTGGTTTATCTCTTAAAAGCACACCACCCAATTTTGCTTTGGACAAGTCCGAGAAATCCAATAGCTCTAAATTCTCAAGTTTGGCATTCTCTGTTGCTTCTGTTAATGAAGATGATGAGCCACTAAGGTTAACACAGTCGACGAGGAAAGGGTCATTAGTTGCTACATAACTGTATTGGAATATGGATGGGAAATCTTTGGGAAGATGGTATCGTGGGCTGGGTTGTAACTCATATACATATATATATATATATATATATAATTTAGTACTCGGTATTTCGGTAAAATTCCAAAATATCCCGAAATACCAAAATTCTGAAATTTTTGAAAAACCTCTGCCGAATAAAATTCTGATCTCGAAAATCCCGATCCCAAATTCTCGAATACCAAAAAAATTTGGGATTCCCAAAATATCGATCCCATTTGCACACCCCTAGGTAATATATAAAAATATAAGACTCGTCTTGTGGCAAAAAATTTCACACATAAAGAAGGCATTGACTATAAAGAAACCTTCTCTCTAATTTTTTCGAAAGACTCTTTCAAGATTATATTGGTATTAATGGCATTTTTTGATTTTGAGTTACATCAGATAGATGTTAAGATAGTTTTTCTCAATAAAGATACACAATTTATATGGTGTAGTCAAAAAACTTTGTTTCTAGAGATCCAAAGTCTATGGTTTGAAAAATTCAAAAATCTATCTACAGTCTGAAGCAAGCATCCCGACAATGATATATTAAATTTTATCAAGTAATTTGCTCTTATAGTTTGAAGATAAATTTAGTTGATGAATACATATAATAAGTTTTGTAGGAGCAAACATATTTTTCTGATTCTGTATATGGATGACATCTTGCTTGTCAACAACAATATTGGGCATTTGCATGACACTAATAGATTTCTAACTAAGATTTTTTTAGATAAAACATCTTGGTGTTGCTTCTTTTATTTTAGTAATTCAGATATATCAAGATTGTTTGCAATGTATTCTTATATTATCACAAAAATCCTATATCAAAAAAGTTCTTAAAATATAGAAATACCATGTTGCAGACCAAGTGATATTCTTGTGGCTAAATGAGATAAATTTAGTCTCGAACAGTGTTCTAAGAATGTTTTAGAGAAAGAACAAATGCATCAATTTTCATATGCATTCGTAGTTGAAAGTTTGAAGGGTGCTCTTATTTGCGTGTTCGGATAATATATCATTACAGGGATGTTAGGCAGATATTTGAGCAATCCAGGATTAGTTCATTGAAAAGTAGTCAAAAGAGTTTTGAGATACTTATAAAGAACAAAAGGTATATGCTCATATATAGGAGGTCAGATCAACTTGAGATTGTTGGATACTCTAACTCAGATTATACTAGATGGCAAGACAGTTTTAGATCAACTTCTAATTATGTCTATATGCTTGCTGGCAGAGCAATCTCATCAAAGAGTGTTGTAGCATCTTCTACCATAGCAGCAAAATTCATAGCTTATTTTGAGGCTTCTAATCAAGGACTATAGTTGCAAAATTTTATCATTGGACTGCACATAGTAGAAGACATTGACAACCTCTTAGATTATTTTGTGACAACTTATATGTCATCATATTTTATAATAATAATAGGAGCTCTATGAAGTCGAAGCATATATATATATATACATATACATATATATATCAAGTTCCTAGTTGTTAAAGAAAGAATTCGGGATGGTCAATTATCCATAGAACATATTGTGACAAATTCTATGATTGTGGATCCACTTACGAAAAGATTGACACCCAAGATGCTTCATGAGCATGCTCTCGTATGGTGTTATCTTTATTGAGGATGTTTAATTTTAGTGGGAGTTTATAATTTGGATGTTTTGATAGACATATTTCTAGTTATTTCAGTTTATGTATGTTTTGTGGTTATTTTCAGCAGAAATAAAGATTGTTATTTTATCCATACTTTGATTTTATTTAGTCGATCTTAATAAAATTTAAGGTTGGACCAATTGAGAAGAAGCATCTTTTGATCACATTACATGATACTTCCATGCTGCATATCCACATCATAATCTATGTCATTAAGTTATATCACATTGTGACATTGATGGGTCAAATTACAAAATGAATGTAATGAAGACTGGTTTGATCTTATATTAGTATGATTGATGGACAAGATTGGTTATAGATGCATTAGCAATGATAGCAAAATATGTTCAATAAGATATACATGTCATGATTATCGTCCAAGTAGGAGATTGTTGGATCATTAATCCAACATTGGACTTATATGTAAAATAATCATATAATGGACTGTCATGTTTGGTTGAGCTCACTTAAAAGTGATCGAATAAAGTTTGGGTTTTAATGTATCTAATAGGGTGTGAGACTTTAATGTGTAGAGACATTAGGTAAATTATGATTTTGTTATGGGCAAAATAATAACTACAAAATTAGGGTTTTTTCTGATTAAATAGGGTTATGGTCTCCAAGTTAGACATCCCGCTGCACTACTCTTTCCATTGAGATTATGTGAGAAAAAATTATAAAAATTCTCTAAGGTTTGTCATAAGCCGTAAAACCAACCTGTGTTCCACGATCACGTTCTTTGCCATGAATTTAGGTATGCTACGCTTCCGTATTCAATTAATCTTTAATAGTTTACCTGAAATCTTGAGTTATGAATTAAAGTTTATATATAAATCCAACATTCCTTAGTAAATTAGTACCGGAGTTTTGAGAATTTCGAATTTGTTAGTCACCATCGATAATAATGACAAAAAACATCAATGCAAATCCTACAAAAGACATCAATGTGCTAATATGCTTGCCAATATCAGGGCATGAAAAAAAAAACAAAAACCTTGCAGCTCGAATATGGATCTGTCGACTGTCGACAAATCCTGAACTATCGTTGCCTTACAAAGTCACTCACTTGTGTGATAATAAAGGGATCAACAGTGAAGAAGGGCACAGATGACCAAAATTACTGGGATAGGAGTCTAGGACCAAAGCTTAAATTGATGGAATTGGAGCCGAAGATCAACGCCCATTAGCCCAATACCACCATCTCGGCCCAAAATCTTGCAACGGCCTGGTAGCCATCCTCGCCGGAAATATTAAGAATTTTACTAATCCCTAAAAATTAAGAATCTTGCTATGTGCAAAAGTAGTTGTATTTTGTTTCAAAAAGCTCATATGTTATTGCGATTTTGAATTAAATATTTAAATGTTAATATGTGAAGTGTTTTTCCTCGTATATGTCCCATCGGAAAAGTCTACAGCTAAAATCAAACGTCCGAATTTCTATTTTTTAGGTGGACAATTTTTATTCCCCCGGAAGCCAGTCGACATCCGCTGCCAACCCAAATAGTGCCAGTTCCAAAAGTATATATTTTAAGAGACATTGATCTACATTTTCGAAAATTATATTTGCAGACGGATAATATCTTTGCTGTAAAGATTGCTCATGCGTTCGTTCATGGTGGCATAATTCGTGTCTCGAGCCTGCCTAATTATCTCTTGCACAAGAATTTATATAAATAAATCAGTTTATGTTATCTAGGAGATAGAGAGGGAAAAAGCCTATTAAATTGTATATCACTACACTAACTTAAACAAATAGGATACAGTAAATTTTTTGAATAGTTACGTATTTTTTTAAAAAAAATATATCTAACATTAATATACTTCTAAGACTTCAAGTCTGAAATTTATTAATTAAGTTAAAACAATATTTAATGTTTGTTGCTGATTATAAAATATTTAACAATCAAATAACTCAGCTTTCAAAGTTTTCAACAGGGAATTTTCTCATAGACTTGCGTTTGTGGACCAAATGCCTAGTAATATTGAATAATGTACTCGACGATCTATGTGCTTGTAATGAGTTGTGGCTTTTTCAGAAGATTAATTGGGTCGATGTAATGGTTTCGCTATGGCATGTTAATGACCTGGTTGATTTTTATACATATTGTTATACCTAGTTGTGAACGGTTATTTAAGCTGGAGGGTATGGTACAATAAACCCTATCAATAAATATCATTCAGATCATATAATTTAGTTAATTCAGAGAATGCATGGAAACAATTACAGATAAAATGAGCTTTAGAATGCATGGAAATAGTCTGAGATAAAATCTAACAAGACTTTTTAATCAAGAAAAAAAGATAGCAGAAAATTATATTGTTCAAAGTTATTCCAGTTATATCCTTAATATTAAATCACTATTGCCTAGCGTTGCCTAATATTGTAGTCAAATCTGGATATTGTATTAAAATGACACTATAAGCTATATCTCGTACTCTTTCGCTCTCAGAAGCTTTCCTCTAAGTTTTCTATTTGGAGGGTTTAACTAGATTTAAGTGTTGCAATCTCGTACCTGTAAAAGATTTAATATTTAATATTTGTATTGATCTAAATATTTATGCAATGAAAAAAAATTAATTATCAAAAAAATTAAAAAATTATTAATTTATATGGGGATAGGGATTTATTACAGGATATTTCTAAAAATTATTATTTTATGAATTTCGAAAATCATTAAAAAAATGATCTGGCTCAAGCTGAGACTGGGAAAAACATTTTAAAAATGTATCAACTAATTATTTATAATATTTTACTGTACATCATTTACTTTGACCAAAGTTCTACTTCTTTGACCACATGAAACCTCTCCTCCACATAAAAACTAAAATATCTCTTCTTTGGTTTAATTTTTCTCGTTTGGATGATGAAAATCATGTGAAATATTTAAAGCTGATGGAGACGGATACCTAGAGGTGAGCAAAATATTTGGTATCCGTTGTTCAGATCCGAATCCGAAGTTTTTCGGATTCGGATTCGAATAATTTTGAGTTCTGATTGGGATTCGGATTATCCAAATTTTTTAAGTCGGATTCGGATTCAGATATTAAAAAAATTAGTTCGGATATCCGAACTATCTAATTTTAATTTATTTCTAAAGATAAACTATAGTTAGAAGATATGGACTAGGGTTAGACTTCACATACTTTCTTAATTAAGTTTTATTTTCTTAACTTACACATCTCTTTTTCACCAAAATAATTTTTACATATTTTTATTTTTTTTTTCTCTCCAACCTTTCTTTCGGATAGTTCGGATTATCTAAATCTGAATCCGAAAAAAATTCGGATATTCGGATTCGGATAATATATTATTCAGATTCGGACTCAGATTGTAAAATATATGATTCGGATAGTTCGGATAAATTGAAATTCGGATAGTTCAGATTCGGATAATCCGAATGCTCACCCTTACGGAAACCTACCAACCAACATCGCTTAATGAAATAATTGAGAATGGATTGAGTGCTGAGTGGTTTTTCTCGAATTGTATAGATGGATTTTTTTGCAAAATTCAAAAATTATGGGATCAAAATTTTAAAAAATAACACAGACAAATATCGCATAAAATAATATGATTCTTTAAAATCAAAAATATGAAAATATACGTATGAGAGACTTTTTGTAAAAATCCAAAAACTATTAATCAAAGTGGAAAAAATCATACACGGGCTCGTATCACATAAAAATATTATTCAAAGAAAAAATAAAAAATACACATATCATTATCACACTAAGAAAATGTCTATATTGTCTGAACTAAATGCCTACATCGCATGAAGAAAATGTAAACGCGATCTAGCCTAAATTTCGTACTGTACTAACTGATTTGTAGAGTCTGTATTTAATTCAACTCTCAAATACTCATATATTTTAAACTCAAAATTTCAAGGAGATTGTTAACTAGTAAATAAATATAATATTATATTCACAAATTAATTTGATGAAAATAATACGATTTAACAAATATATATATATATATAATATTTGTACTATTAATTATCTTCTTAAATTAATGATATTTTTTGATATAGTATATTAATAGTATAAAAATAGTATGTTAATAGTATCTTTTGATATCTTAAATTAATTATCTTCTTAATATCGAAAAAATTTAAGTTCAAATATTTAAAATTATAACAGTATAAAGATGTGTTGAACTTTGACTAGCTGGAATACCAGACATAAACAGCAATATTTATTTTTGAATACCCACAGTCACTTAAATAAGTTTTTAATCATAGTCATTTAATAATATTTTTTGAACTTATCAATCATTTAATAATTGGTTCGTCCCCTCTGATTTGTGGTCCATCCATTGAAAGAAGTTGTTTCCTTGGGCACCATACAATGCCCACATTTTCCAATAGGCCCACATTTCGTGTTTGACCAAATTGGCTACTGATTGCCCACTTAATGAGGCCCACATCACAGAGACATGATTGCCATTTTTCAGGATATATTTATTTTTTTCTTTTACTAAGAGACAAGTACTAATAATGCCTTTTCTTTTGCAGAGAAATTGTACTGCTAGACATTTTTTTTTTACTTCCTATTCTAGTTCCTATACTAATACCTATTTTATTATAACATCAAGGCCAGGAATCGAACCCTGGACTTCCCAAATCCCTCCTCATCCTTATACCGCTGGACCAAAGATCACTTGGCGTACTGCTAGACATATTAAAAAAATAATGTTTAGATAATGCAGTGTCATCCACCTACAATATGCCACAACAAATTAATCTCTCTATTCAACTTTTTCTCCACTACAGTGTCATTGTTATTGTAATTCGTCATCATCACTCCACTTTAGTTATGTTTTTTTAATACAATGTATTATATTAAATTTAAATATATTTTTGAGTGAATTTAAAAATTATAAAATTAATTTGGAATTAACAAAAATAATTATCTTGTGAAATACACCATTTTAAATCAGATAATTTTTTTTATAACATTATTAACAACAAAAAAATTATTCAAATAGAATAGTGCAAAATGGTAAAAATAAAATGAGCAAATTGCCCTCAGGTCCTTGTCTTTTGCTAAAATTATCATTTTCGTCCCTGCTATTTCAAAAAAGAGGATTTCGTCCCCCATCTTTGCTTAATTAACACCCTTAGGTCCCTGGTGCCGGAATCAGAAAAATTCTCCGGCGTCGAGGAACCTGAAATGACGCATGTGCCCTTAATCAAATTTTTAAAAGAACTCGGTTAAAAACTTAAAATTCATCCACCCCTCTTCACTTACCATAAACCCAACTAACCCCGACCACACCCCGACCACACTGACTAAAAAATTACCTCGCCCCTACTCCAACCTCCTGTGTCGACCGCCTCTCCGTGGTAGGAAGTCACTGTCAGAGGAGAGGGAGGAAGTTCTCTCGAGACCTCCCAACGACCCGTGCCCTAAGTACCCAAAACCCAAATTTCTCCCAAAGCCCTAATTCCCCAAAATCCCGAATTTCTCCACAAAATCTCAAAAATTGCAGACATGGATCTTGGCAAGAGCTAAACGCTGGAGTTTGTAATGAAAAGTGAGTCGCATTGTTACGACCAGGTATCGTCCCGCCGTTATACTTATTTGTCTCTGATAAGAGATGCGTACGAGGTGTTTAAAATTAGTAGTTTCTTTTGTAAGTATCGTCTGGATAGTGGAATGGAGGTATCGAGCGAGGCAGATGTTATCCGGATGTTTGAGCAATATAAAGACCATGATGTAATTCGGATATATATTGAGCCAGAAGAAAAAGAAAGTTGTTTAACTCCACACAATGTTAGCCTGGAGGGAAGAGCAGTGATAAAAAAGTATAGGAGACGTGTGACCCCTCGTGTAGTGCGTAGACTTTTATGGAAAGAGGATGGTGATTATGAGCAAGATGGTGATGACTCAGAAGAATTGCATGAGTTCAGAGTGTAAAGGGTTAATGGTGTTATGGATAAGAGTTGAGGTGCTGAGGATAAGAGTGGAGGTGCTGAGGATAAGAGTGAAGGTGTTGAGGACAAGAGTGGAGGTGCTGAGGATTTGTTCACGGATGAAGGTACTGGAGATCAAACTGTTGAGGATGAAGATTATGATGAGGAGGAAGAGGACGACTATTTATTTTCAGATAGCTCTGGTTCAGATGGAAATCAAACTGTTGAGGATGAAGTTAGAGATGGAGGTGAAAATGAAGTTGGTGATGGAGGTCAAACTGTTGAGGATGAAGTTGGTGATGGTTCAGAAAGTTCTGATTTTGAGGATGTGGACTTTGATAACAGAACTATTAGAGATACTGACACTGATGAAGATTGGGATGAGGATCAAAATTTGCGCAGGAGGGCAAGTAAGAAGATCAAGATGGATCCAGTGGCTGATTATGGTAGAAAACCTTTTGAAAGGGAAGATAACATTCAATTTGAAGTTGGTCAGTACTTTAAAAATGCACATGAGTTCAAGGAGGTGTTAAAAGACTATCTCATCCAAGGTGGGTACAATGTTAAGTTCATTAAGAATGACTCTGTTCGGGTAACTGCAGAGTGCAAGGGAAAATGTCCATGGAGAATTCATGCCTCTGCTCTAAGTGGATAGCAAAAATTTATGGTTAAGACATTGGTGAATGAGCACACATGCATGTGTATTGCAAGTGAGTACTGGGCAACACTTAAATGGATCGCAAGGCAAGTAGGTGACCTTCTTGATGCTAATCCAAAACGGGACAACGACACGATCTGTGCATCATTACAAAAATGGGGGTTGGATTCTAAGAATTGGAAGTTGTGGAAAGCTAAAGCTCATCATAGGAAAGAAAAATATGGTTCACATGTGGAATCATTTGCTCGTTTGCATGTTTACAGTGAGATGCTTTGGTCACTCAATCCTGGATCGATAATGAAGTTACAAGGCAGGGCACTCCCTAATGAGAAGAATGAAGTAGAATTCTGGAGAGTGTTTGTGTGTTTGGGGGCAATGAGACTAGGAATTGTTCATGGATGTAGGCCACTTTTAGGAATTGATGGTTGCCATTTGAAAGGTCCTTTTGGAGGGACCATCTTGGCTGCCATATCATTGGATGCAAACAATGCCATTGTAACTGTTGCTTGGGCAGTTGTTGATGTTGAGAATGGAGAGAATTGGAAGTGGTTCATTGAACTCCTATATGAAGCAGTAGGTGATCATTCTAGTGGAAAAGGCTCTAACAATTATGTCAGATGGACAAAATGTAGATACTATTATCACTACTAATTATGTCTAATGGATAATTAGAAAAATTGTGGTTTAATTACTAATTGTATGTATATTTTTTAGGGCCTTGGTGATCAAATAGAAGCCTCTTTTCTAAATGCAAGACATCGGAGGTGTGCCAAACATATCGCAGCAAATTTCTGTGTGGCTTTTAAAGGTGTTCAGGTCAAAGGTAAGTTTTGGGAG
Source organism: Hypericum perforatum (assembly GCA_012979155.1). NCBI lineage: Eukaryota > Viridiplantae > Streptophyta > Magnoliopsida > Malpighiales > Hypericaceae > Hypericum > Hypericum perforatum. The sequence continues at coordinate 124,755 of SOPF01026329.1, read as the reverse complement.
TTAGTATATGCAACTACTAGAACTGATTTCCAGAGGACTATGGCACATCTTAAGTTAGAAAAGAATCCTGCAAGGCTGATAGGCCCTAACATGTTAACACCTGCTACATGGCTAGAGAAAATTGCACCTGAGAAATGGGCTAGACATGCTTTTGATGAATACGTGAAATCCATGGATGTGACAAACAACTTAGTAGAATCATTCAACAATTGGGCTGCAAAGGTTAGAGATTTGCCAATTGTAGATCTACTGGATAAGTTAAGACAGAAAATGATGAGGAGACAACAGAAAAGATACCTTCTTGCTTCTGAATGTAAAACCCGAGTTACTCCAAAGGTATGAAAACAGTTAATGAAATTGAGTAGCGAGAAACCTTCATCTCTCAGATCTAATACAGTGAGATGTGGATATTGTGGTTTGCTGGGCCACAATAAAAGAAGATGCCAAGGAGCACCAACCAAGACAAAGAAAAGAAAAGTAAGCTTTATGTTTCAATTTGTATTACTTTAATATAAGTTTGGGTAGGTGTGAAGCTTTAATATAAGTTTGGGTTGGTGTGAAGCTTTAATACATGAATTGTCGCTTTTAAAAACAGGGCACGAGGACAAAAGTTGGACAACAAGGTACGAGGGGACCACGAGTACAGGCTGGCCAAGACAAAGCTGATGGATTACATACCTTTGAAATTGGAAGTGGAAGTGGACAAGCTGACTTTGAAAGTGGACTACTTGGTTTTGAAAGTGGACCATCTGGCTTTGAAAGTGGACCACATGGAAGTGGAAGTGGATAAGCTGAAAGTGGACCACCTGGCTTTGAAAATGGACCGCCTGGGTTTGAAAGACGTGCTGCCATCAGAAGGGGAAAAAGACCAGCTTCTACGCAATAGGACTATGTTCTTTAATGTTTTAGCAAGTTCATGTTAGGTGTACTTTTGAGTTGAATCAAATGTTTGATTCAAACTATTTGCTTCATGTTAGGAGTACTTTTGAGTTGAATCAAATGTTTGATTCAAACTGTTTGCTCCATGTTAGGAGTACTTTTGAGTTGAATCAAATGTTTGATTCAAACTGTTTGCTTCATGTTAGGAGTACTTGTGGGATGTTGTACTTTTGAAAGACAAATGACTATCAAATTATTTTAAGCAATTGTTGGTAATGTGGATTGTTTTATCAATTGAGGGTCATCTACAATTTTTTAATTTTTGTAAGTTTTATCCATGATGTTGCATAAGCAACTAAAACTAGGGAAATAGATAGTCAAATAAAGAACAATATCCCATGAAGGCTCCATGATGTTAGGCAAATGAAGAACAATATTCCATGATGTTGCATAAGCAACTACAAGTACCTTACACACAAAAAAAGCAACTACAAGTAGGGAAATAAAAAATGAACATTACACTTTCAACTGGAAATACATAATGATATTACAAATTACCAATACAAACACAACTTTCTTCAACAAGTCCACCGAGCTGCGAAGATCTTTCCCAAAATTTGCTTGCTCCTTCAACAGATCTTTCACCATGTTCAATTCTTCATGAATCTCATTTGATGGCAGCCTTGAACAAGCACCGACCATTTGCACAGAGACAGGCTTTTCTTCTTCCAAGCACCATCCAATCCAACCACAATACTTGCTATTGTTTGCGCAACTATAATACAAACACCCCTTATTTTTCTCACTCTCAGAGATCTTCACCAAAGCTCGAATTTTGCACTTACATTTAATATTCTTGTACCTCACATAGTCTTCAAAGGCGTACGAAGATTTGGAAGAAGACATACCTTCAAGCTCAATCCACACAAAACCCACGTTGTAGGAACCCAGAAAATCGAAGAACTGAGGCTTCAACTTCTCCAATTTTATAAAAAGAATAGTTAGGTTAGTGGTAATTGGGAATTTTGGGGAAGAACTCGATTATTGGGTGTCGGGGGCAGTCGGGGTAAAGGAAAAAGTGAAGATGGGTGGATGGATTTTAAGTTTTTAACAGAGTTCTTTTAAAAATTTGACTAAGGGCACATGCATCATTTCAGGTCACTGGGCGCCGGAGAATTTTTCCGATTCCGGCACCAGGGACCTAAGGGTGTTAATTAAGCAAAGATGGGGGACGAAATCCTCTATTTTGAAACAGCAGGGACGAAAATGGTGATTTTAACAAAGGACAAGGACCTGAGGGCAATTTGCTCAAATAAAATTTTAAATGTATTTTTTGAAAAATTAATTAAAAAAAACTAGGGTAAATTGCCCTCCCGTCCCTCTCCTTTGCTTAAATTACTATTTTTTCCCTATTGTTTCAAAAATGATGATTTCGTCCTCCAGATTTGATTTAATAGCACTCTAAGGTCCCTGGTGCCGGAATCGGAAAAAAACTCCGGCGACCAGGGACCTGAAATGACCAAATTGCCTCTCCCTCTTCCTCCATATCGACGTGTAGAACCGGAGAAGGAAGAGAAGTTAGAGAAGGAAGATGAGTGGAGGGAGAAGGAGGGCCAATTTGGTCATTTCAGGTCTCCGGTCGCCGAAATTTTTTTCCGATTCCGGCATCAGGGACCATAGAGTGCTATTAAATCAAATCTGGAGGACGAAATCATTATTTTTGAAACAGTAGGGGAAAAAATAGTAATTTAAGCAAAGGAGAGGAACGGGAGGGCAATTTACTCAAAAAACTAACTTGACAACTACGTGACCCATTTAATATAGTCTAAGACCATGAATCAGTTAATAAAGTTCTCGTCTTGGAGAAAACCCGCCTCCTAAAACATCTAAAGTATGGAGCTTTCTGGTTCTTGGAGCAGAGGGGTGTCCAATTTGGCACCGGGCATGGATTTTCTAATGTATCCAGGCACTGATTTCCTCCTTGAACCGGTTTTCCTACGTGGGTTCTCCGTTTCGTTGCACCTTCTTCTGTTGGTTTCCTTGCTTCTTGCGTCTCTGTCCAAGAAACTTGGAGTTTGGGGGAGCAGAACAAGTGAGGGAATTTCCAAGGAGCAGGGTGGTCGGAAGAGGAAGGCCCTTTGTTATGGTCAGACATTGCTCTGTTGTTTAGGCTTGTCGGTGTATAATCTTGTCTTGTGTTTGGTTAGTTACTTTTATTGGTACAAGGACAAGTGGTCTGAGGTTGAGCTGGTGGCAGTTTTGGATTTAGCAGCTAGGACACTCTCCTGGGGTGCACTAGGTGTTTATTTGCACACCCAATTCTTTGTTTCTAAGGAAAGGAAGTTCCCTCTTTGGCTGAGAATTTGGTGGGGTTTCTACCTCTCGATTTCTTGCTATTCATTGGTAGTGGACGTTGTGATTCACCAGAGGCGTTCGTTCTCCTCGGTTCATTACTTGGTATCTGATAGTGTCTCTGTTTTGAGTGGACTGTTTCTCTTTGGTTTGGGGTTCTTGAAGTGCGAGTCTCCAGAGAGCCTACTTGATGAGCCTCTCTTGAATGGGGATTCTAGTGTTGGTAGCAATGTGGAGTCTAGTAAGTCCAGAGGGAGTGCTTCTGTTACCCCTTTCGCAAATGCCAGCCTCTTTAGTCTTCTCACATTCTCATGGCTGGGTTCTGTAATTGCTCTCGGCAATAAGAAGGCACTCGACCTCGAGGATGTTCCTCAGCTTCATAGTGGCGATAGCATAGTTGGGGCTTTCTCAAAGGTTAGGCATAAACTTGAATCAAGCAGTGGTTTTGCTGATGGTATTGGCACATTTAAGTTGGTGAAGGCCTTGTTCTTCTCAGCATGGAAGGACATTCTTTACACCGGGCTGCTTGCGCTGGTATATACTGCAGCTTCTTATGTTGGCCCTTACCTCATAGATTCACTCGTCCAATGCCTGAACGGGACAGGCATGTTCAAAGATCAGGGTCATCTCTTGGCTTCAACTTTTTTGATTGCCAAAGTAGTGCAGTGCCTTTCTCTAAGGCACTGGTTATTCAGGTTGCAGCAAATTGGATTAAGGTACCGGGCAGCCCTGGTCGCGATGATCTATGAAAAGGGCCTGAGGCTTTCGTGCGTGTCGAAGCAAGGCCAGAGTAGTGGGGAAATGATAAACATAATGACTGTTGATGCAGGAAGGATAGATGACTTCAGCTGGTACTTGCATGATTTGTGGTTGGTGATCTTACAGGTTGGTTTAGCCTTGGGAATATTGTACAAAAATCTCGGACTTGCTTGTATTGCAGCATTTGTAGCTACTCTGGTGGTCATGCTTCTTAACTTTCCTTTGGGGAGGTTGCAAGAGAAATTTCAGGAAAAGCTAATGGAATCGAAAGACAAGAGGATGAAGTCAACCTCTGAAATACTGAGGAACATGAGGATTCTCAAGCTTCAAGGGTGGGAAATGAAGTTTCTGTCTAAAATCACTGAATTTAGAAAGACAGAGGAAGGATGGTTGAGGAAGTACGTGTACAATGCCGCAGTTGTCGGGTTTGTGTTCTACGCTGCCCCTATATTTGTTGCAGTTGTTACCTTTGGAACCTGTGTGATTCTGAAGATACCGCTGGAGTCCGGGAAGATCTTATCAGCTCTTGCAACATTCCGGGTCCTCCAACAACCTATATACAATCTTCCCGACACAATTTCTATGATTATTCAGACTAAGGTTTCTTTAGACAGAATTGCATCTTTTCTAAGCCTTGCTGAACTGAAGAGTGATGCGGTTGAAAGGCTACCGGGAGGTAGTTCAGACACCGCGATCGAGGTCGTTGATGGAAATTTCTCTTGGGATCCGTCGTCCGAGGACCCAACATTGAAAGATTTGAATCTCAAGGTACGTCGAGGTATGCACGTTGCTGTTTGTGGTACTGTTGGTTCAGGCAAGTCTAGTTTGCTATCTTGCATACTGGGAGAAGTACCAAGGATCTCGGGAACAGCTAAGGTGTGCGGGACTAAAGCCTACGTCGCTCAATCCCCGTGGATTATGAGTGGAAACATTGAAGAGAACGTATTGTTTGGCAGGGAGATGGACAGAGAAAGATACGAGAGGATCCTAGAAGCGTGTTGCCTTAAGAAGGATCTTGGAATTCTGTCTTTCGGTGACCAAACTGTGATAGGTGAGAGGGGTATCAATCTGAGTGGCGGCCAGAAGCAAAGGATACAAATTGCTCGCGCTCTTTATCAAGATGCCGATATCTATTTCTTCGATGATCCTTTCAGTGCAGTAGATGCTCACACTGGATCACATTTGTTCAAGGTCAGCATTCCTCTATCTTCGCAAGCTGTACATTGTTTTCTGTCATACTTTTCCGTTAATCGTCTTCCTATTTGTATGTGACAGGAAGTTTTGCTTGGTCTCTTGCGGACGAAGACTGTTGTTTATGTCACCCATCAAGTTGAGTTCTTACCTGCAGCAGATTTGATTCTGGTGAGTGATTGTGTTTTTATTAAATGAGCCAAGAGTTTTATCGTGATGTAAATTTTTATCCTTAATTTTTTGCTCAGGTTATGAAAGATGGAAGAGTCACACAGGCTGGAAAGTACGATGAAATTCTCAGTCCTGAGTCTGACTTTATGAAGCTTGTAGGTGCACACAAGGAAGCTATGTCGGCCATTGATTCTAAACAGGCAGATTCATCCCAAACTCATGGTATAAGCAAAGACAACGCTGCGGAGAACGGGGTTGCTCACACGGACGGAGCCAGCAATTTACAGAATGGTAAACCGGAGGAGAATGCCGCGCCAAAAGGACAACTCATCCAAGAAGAGGAGAGGGAGAAAGGCCGTGTTGGGTTTCAAGTGTATTGGAGATATATTAGAACAGCCTATGGAGGAACTCTTGTGCCGTTCATACTACTTGCACAGATTCTCTTTCAACTCCTCCAAATCGGAAGCAATTATTGGATGGCATGGGGAAGTCCTGTGTCAGCGGATGACCAACCACTTGTTAGTATGCCCATGCTACTGGCTGTGTACGTTGCTTTGGCTGTCGGAAGCTCTTTGTGCATATTGGCCAGGTCTACTCTTCTGGTTACGGCCGGGTACAAGACAGCAACAATACTCTTCAATAAAATGCATTGCTGCATATTCCGTGCTCCTATGTCTTTCTTTGATGCCACGCCTAGCGGACGCATTCTGAATAGAGTAAGTTGAATTTTGGAACTTTCAGTCGATGGTCTTGGGTGTTTTCGTTGTTGCTTTGATTTACAAAAACAATTCGGTCTTGCAGGCATCTACAGACCAAAGTGAAGTTGATACACAGTTTGCCTTTTCAGTTGGATCGTTGGCTTTCTCTTCTATCGAACTTCTCGGTATCATTGCAGTGATGTCTCAGGTGGCATGGCAAGTTTTTCTAGTTTTTATCCCTTTGATTGCTATCAGCATATGGTATCAGGTATCTAAATTGTCCCATTGGTTGCACTTCACGTTTGATTGCCCTACTAGGGAGGCATTTCGACCCCATTGATTGCTCATAACTTTTTTTTTTCCGCAGCAATACTACATATCTTCAGCTAGAGAGCTTTCCAGGTTGGTGGGAGTCTGCAAAGCGCCCTGTATTCAACATTTTGCGGAAACTATTTCAGGGTCAATGACCATCAGATGCTTCGATCAACAATCGAGATTTTCTGAAACAAATATGAAGCTATCCGATGCATATTCTCGGCCCAAGTTCCATAATGCTGGAGCAATGGAATGGCTATGCTTCCGCTTAGATATCTTTTCCACCATTACTTTTGGCTTCTCATTGTTTTACCTAATTTCCTTCCAGAATGGAATCAATCCAGGTCAGTAGTTCTTTCTCATTGGACGGTCTTTTGCCTACATTTTTTCTTATCAGCTAAGTTGCTTATCCCTCTTTGCCATTTGTTCTGAAGCCATCGCGGGTTTGGCCGTAACCTATGGGTTGAACCTGAATAGGATGCAAACTTGGGTGATACGGTACCTCTGCCAGCTGGAAAACAAAATAATCTCAGTAGAGAGAATTCTGCAGTACATGTCCATTCCTAGTGAGCCTCCTCTTTCGATAGAAGAATTCGAAGCAAACCGAGCCGACTCATGGCCATCACATGGAGAAGTTGATATTCAGAACCTGCAGGTTATATTCCTCATGTACTTCATAGATGACCCTTTTTCACACGCGTTCCCAATGTCATTGACAATTGACGATCTTGTTGCCGTAATTTTAGGTCCGGTATGCTCCACATATGCCACTTGTGTTACAAGGCCTCACATGCACTTTCCCCGGTGGGAAGAAAATTGGAATTGTTGGGAGAACAGGCAGCGGAAAATCAACTCTAATCCAGGCACTTTTTCGAATCGTGGAGCCAACAGCCGGTCAGATTACTATCGATGGTGTAGACATCATGCTGATTGGACTGCACGATCTGCGGTCGAGGCTGAGCATAATTCCTCAGGATCCCACCATGTTTGAAGGCACTATAAGAAGCAATCTTGACCCTCTAGAAGAGTACATGGATGAACAAATCTGGGAGGTGTGTCCTAACTCCGAGATGAACTCTGTCCGGACATCACTTATAGACCAATGCGCTTACTAACACATGTCTTGCATGGTCTCTCAGGCTCTGGACAAGTGCCAACTTGGAGATGAAGTCAGGAAGAGGGAAAAGAAGCTAGATTCTGAAGGTTATTTATCTCTCTTACTATTTTAATGACGACTCAATACATTTATAGATTTAGTTCCGACTCGTCAAACTGGTGCTTGCAGTGAGCGAGAATGGAGAGAACTGGAGCATGGGTCAGAGGCAGCTTGTGTGCCTTGGTCGCGTTTTATTGAAGAAGAGCAAAGTCTTGGTACTCGATGAAGCTACCGCTTCGGTCGACACAGCTACAGATAACTTAATCCAACAGACCCTCAGGCAACACTTCTCAGACAGTACAGTCATAACCATTGCTCATCGGATCACGTCTGTTCTTGACAGCGATATGGTTCTGCTCCTGAGTAACGGTAATTATCAACATTACAGCTCTCCCGATATCTTCCGAGTTCTGTGGTACTCCATTTCACTTATATATATCTCTCCCCTTGTTGCAGGCTTGATCGAGGAATTCGATTCTACCTCGCGGCTGTTGGAAAACAAGTCTTCTTCATTCTCGCAACTAGTGGCAGAGTATATGGTGAGATCGAACACCAGTGTCGAGAAACCGGAAAATGGATCGGATCACTCGGCCTCAGAATGATCTTCTAGCTCTGATGATGGTGAAAAACAATCAGTCGACACTTCAAGCCGCATTTAGCCTATGTGTGTATCGCCTCTAGAAAATCGTCCGCAGAATAGAAGCTTTATAAATTTAATAATGATGTTGTAACACACACACACACACATAGATATATTCATATAAGGAAGAGCGAGGGCTCAATATCATCAGATTAAGATGAAAGAAGAAAATGTGTAAAAGATATAGCTTTAAGGACAAACTATAGTCATTGTGAGTTTAAGGTAACACTTTTTGGTTTGTTAAATAGCCCTCCACTTTGCAAGTTATCATGAACAAAACCTTGACAAATGGCTAGTTGAAGTTGTGGTCACTGAGCATGAAGTTTAAAAAGTAGTTACTAGCAGTGATAAACGTTAGTTAGTCGGGTACGAGGCAAAAAATGCATATAAGGCCCAAATTCCTTTGTAATAGGCATTCAAGTACATTGTTATGAAGAACTTGCTCATCATTATTTATTACTTCTTGCATTTTTCCATTACTACAAAAGGTAGCCATGATTTTTTTTTTTTTGTTGGGAAAAAACTCCCAACTCCCAAAATTTTAATATAATATATTTGTTGGGCAAGTCATTTGTAAATTAGTCTTAAGATTTTGAAAAATCGAAAACAAAGACATTGCAGCTAGAATATGGATCTGTCAACAAATCCTAAACTACGATACCTTTCCAAGTCACTCACTTGTGTAATAATAAGTATACCAAAACAGTGTCACATCGTCGTACCGCAACATAGAATATTTTGGTCACACGAGACGAATTTAATAGTGCAATTTTAACAAGTTGTGTTTTGTTTGAAGAGGTATATTGAAAATTTTATCAATCATTAAAAATTAAGAATCTTGCTAAGTGCAAAATAGTTGTATTTTGTTTCCTGAAACTGACATGTTATTGTAATTTTGAGTTGAATATTAAAATGTTAATATGTTAATTGTTTTTTTTCCTCGTAAATGTCCCATTGGAAAAGTCTACAGCTAAAATCAAACATCCGAATTTCTAATGTTTAGGTGGACAATTTTTATTCCCCTGGAAACCAGGCGACATCCGCTGCCAACAAAAATAAAATAGTGCCAATTCCAAATGTATATATTTTAAGGGATTTTGATCTACAATTTCGAAATTATATTTGCAGACGAATAATATCTCTGCGGTAAAGATTGCTGATGCGTCGTCATGCGTTCGTGTCTCGAGCCTGCCTAATTGTCTCTTGCACAAGAATTTATATAAATAAACCTGTTTGCGTTACCTATGAGATATAGAAAAAAAAAAGCCTATTAAATTAATGTATATCACTACACGAACTAATGCAAATAGGACACAGTAATTTTTTTTATAAGTTACATAATTCATCGAAATATGTATCCAACATTAATATACTTCTAAGACCTCAACTTTTTTCATGTTTTTTACTAATTAAAAAATATTTAACAATCAAATAACTGAGCTTCGAAGTTTTCAAGAGGGAATCTCTTATAGACTTGCGTTTGTGGACAAAATGCCTATTAATAGTGAATAATATACTCGACGATTTATGTGCTTGTAATGAGTTGTGTCTTCTGCCAGAAGATTAATTGGGTCGATGTAATGGTTTTGTGACGGCAAGTTAATGACCTGATTGGTTTTTATACATGTAGTTATACCTAATTGTGAACGGTTATTTAAGCTGGAGGGTATAGTACAATAAAATCTCTATGAATTTATAGCATTCAGATCATATAATTTAGTTAATACAGAGAATGCATGGAAACAGTTAAAGATTAAATGTGCTTTAGAATGCATGGAAATGGCGTGAGATAAAATCTAGCAAGAGTTTAAAAAAGAAAAAAAGATAGCAGAAAATGATATAGTTCCAAACAAAAATCCCAGTTATATTCTTAATATTAAATCACTATTGCCTAGCCTAATATTGTAGTCGAATCTGGATATTGTGTTAAATGACACTGTAAGCAATAACTCGTACCCTTTCCCTCTCAAAAGTTTCCACTGAGCTCTATATTTGGAGGGTTTAACGAGATTTGTGTGTTGCAATGTTGTACCTGTAAAAGATTTAGGGTAAATTACATCTGGCCCTCTCGGGTTTGGAGTATTTAACGCTCGCCCCCCTGCTTTTCTAAAATCGATTAAAAAACTCCTCCTGTATGGAGAAATTGTACGAATCAGCCCCTCATGCCGGAATCGGAGATTTTCTCCGGCGAGGAGGCACGGGAAATGACAAAAATGCCCTTAGACTAAAAAACAAAAAAAATCCCCTCCTCCTCCACTTTCCTCCTCCCTCCCTCCTCCTCCTTCTCTTCCTCCCTCCTCCTCCTCCTTCCCTCTCCCTTCCTCTCTTCTCCATAGCCACAATAATCTCTCTCATCCCCGACCCTTCCCCGACCCACCCACTTCCCACTACCAGCGTTGCTTCATCTCGTCGATGCATTCCAGATCTTGTCGGAGCGCCTGAAGGAGGAGAAGCTCCTGGGCTGAGAGCACCGGTCCGGCGAGGCTGAGATTGTCGCGGTGGGAGGGAGGAAGAAATGCGATGATCGGAGGCACGGGAGGGGACGAGGTGGCTACTGGGAGTAGCGCCTAACCAAGAGGAGGGCCGATCTGGGCCCCGATCCCGACGGCAGTGGCCGACGCGACGGAGATCGGAGATTGGAATGGAAGTGCCGCAGGGGGAAATTCATCGGGTTTTCAAAACAGAGAGGGGAGGGTGGTCGTGTGACTGACCGAAAGAACCGTCTTGGCGAGGCGGATCTTTTGGTGGTGTCGGATCAGCCGGGTGCGGCCGCACGTGGCGGCCACCGGCGGAAAGGTGATCGGATGTGTAGGGAGGAGGAGGAGGAGTAAGAAGGGAGAAAATGTATTTTTTTTGTTTTTTAGTCTAAGGGCATTTTTGTCATTTCTCGTGCCTCCTCGCCGGAGAAAATCTCCGATTCCGGCATGAGGGGCTGATTCGTACAATTTCTCCATACAGGAGGGGTTTTTTAATCGATTTTAGAAAAGCAGGGGGGCGAGCGTTAAATACTCCAAACCCGAGGGGGCCAGATGTAATTTACCCAAAGATTTAAGACTTTATAGTTTTATTGATTTAAATATTTATCCTATGGAAAAAAAGTACTTATCAAAAAATTATTAATTTATATGAGGATATGGATTTATAATAGGATTGAAAAAAATTATTATCTTGTGAAATCATTGAAAAATGATTTGGCTCAAGTTGGGAGTGGAAAAAACATTTTGGAAAATGTATCAATTAATTATTTGTAATATATTACTGTAATCGTTTACTTTTACTAAAGTTCTACTTCGACGACGACATGAAACCTCTCATGCTTCACATAAAAAACTATGTCAAAAATACTTTAAAACATTGTATTATTGAAAATAGATACTTTGAACTGTTGGAACTAATATTAGTAATTATGGTTTTGACATGCATATATGTAAATCAAAGAATAATATAAAAGTTGAAGTAGAATAATCTTACGATACGGTTTGCACAACCGTTAACATGTCACCTCCTTCTATTGTTAGTCCTCCACGATAGCACGAACTTCGGATTTAATCCTGGACAAGGCCGCAGTTTCACTGTGTGCCCTTAAACTCTTATTACCCGCCTTATAGCTTCAGGCCTCCGTGGGTAAGAGAGTTCCCAAGGTACAACGTCCAATCACGTGAACAATAGGAAGCACTATTGAACACCTTTCGAACCTTTAATGGTCTAGTAGTCCGACACAAATGAGAAATGCTATGATCTAGAGAGGGAGAGGTAGAGAACTCAAGGAAGAGAGTGAGCTAAATGGTGTGTCTTAGAATGGAGGAGGAGAGCTCCTTTTATAGGGAGCCTAGGCCTCCAACATTCACCTCCACAATAACTATGGCCATTAACAATGTGATTAAGTGGGTGGTTACATCACCATAAAATATCATATTAATTTGATGGTTATTCTCATTAACTTGGCCCGAAATTAATTTCAAATGCCATTAAGGAGAAGAAGGTTCTATGGGCTTGTCTCAGAAGAAACCCAACAGATTTTGGATTGAGAATCGCTTCAACAAGTTTGGCCCAGCTCTAAAAGATAAGACCTTAACTTGGAAAATTTTTATAAATCTAAATCCTACAACCTATAACCATACAACCTTTAAGTCAATTTTCATTCACACATAGAATTGATTTTTCGCAAATGTTTTATATCGTTACAAAACTTTGTCAACAAGTTTTGTAACAATCTCACAAACACCCCAAACCATTTGGTGTGATCTCATAATACACTCATTTGTATTTGACATCTCTTTCTTGGTTATAAACCAATTCTCCAATTGAACTTGGCAATATAAGAATATTTAAAAAACTACCTCGTGTTTATCTCTCCAACCGAAATTCGGGTAACAAAATGATGACGTGGCATAATAGACCCAGAAACTATCTGATGTGGAGGTGGAGGAGAGGAGGAGAAGGAGGCGAAGTTGCTGCGTTTAGAGAATAGTCTTTGGCCTCGATTTTTAATTTGGGAGAGAATTGCTCCTGCTGGTGGTGGACGGTGTTCGCATTGATTCTTCTTCCCTCATTATCATTTGTTAATTAATTAATCCACGTCAGATTATTTTTGGGTTCATTATGTCATGTAATTATTTTGTTACCGGAATTTCAACTCCAGTGGTAACTTATTTGCAAAGTGATCGCGAAAGATAAATACATGATATATTTTTGAATGTTTTTCTACTAAGAAACGCAAAATGTAGATTCTCAATAATACATGATAATAAGTGTCTTTAACCTAAAAACTAAAATATCTCTTCTTTGGTTTGCTTTTTTTTCTCCACTTGGATGATGAAAATCACGTGAAGTATTTAAAGTCGTTGGAGACGGATACTTGTAAAACAACACCACTTAATGAAATCATAATCAAATACTCGTATATTTTAAATTCAAAAATTCAAGGAGGTTTTAACTACTAAATAAATCTAAATATTAATTCACGGATTAATTTGATGAAATAATAATACTGTTTACCAAATAAATGAATATTAAAAAATTTACTATTGATTATCTTCTTAAATTATTTAATTAATGAGGAATAATATATGGGTTGACCGTGGTCACTGATCCCTTCTCATAATCTAAAGTTCATACATTCCAACAAAAAATCTAAAGTTTATGCGTTCGGGTTTTTTGTGTGTTATTTGCAAAATATTTGTTAATTTTTTTTATGGATATGGTGTCCACAAAGAAAAAAATATTTAGATATTTTAGAATTTATATTTTATAAAACTAAATATTATATTCACAGAAAAAAAATTATACCAAATTGATAATTACTTTTTTTATATTACTTTCGTCATTAACCATCAACTTTAACATTTAACATAACCCAATAATTGTCGCCTTTTTATTGGTCTCGCGGATTCTATGAGATTCGTTGTCTACCACACACTACCCAAACCAATTCTTTTTTCATTCAATATAATTTTGAATAGTAGCAATCACTTAGATTTCTAACTTCATCTTGAAACGATTTTAAGTTTAAATATTTAAAAATATAACAGTATAAAAATTAGTTGAACTTTGACTGGCTGGAATACCACCGATAAATACCCATAGTCAGTGAATTAGTTTTTAATCACAGTCATTTAATAATATTTTTTTTGCAATTATCAGTCATTTAATAATTGGTTCGTTCCCCCTGATTTGTGGGCCATCCATTGAAAGAGGTTGTTTCCTTGGGCACCAAACAATGGCCACATTTTCCAATATATGCTTCCAATATTCAACACCCGTGCTTGACCAAATTGGCTACTGATTGCCCACTTTTATGAGGCCCACATCGCTCAGACTTGATGGATTTTTTAATTTTTTTTTAGTGCTATTGTTTATCAAAAAAATTAAAATAGTACACAATAAATAAAAATTACGAGTTTGGTATCCACGTGAGGTCTCCAAAAAATATTTCCGTCTATTAGACAAGAGACGGGTAAATTTTATGTCGCTTTTCATGACCAAGTGAGAGAAAAAAACTGTTTTTTTTACCAAGAGATTGATTTTGTTTTTGTAACTTATTTTTTTTAATTTTAAAAAATTCAAACAAATTCACAAAAATTCAAAAATATTTATAAAATTTTGTAAAAATATTTATTTGAGATTTTTTGAATTTTTTAAAATTTTTACTTTGAAAATTATCCATTCAAAATTTTAACTCAATCTGATTTATATTTAATTTTGTACACATGATTCTCTAAGTAAAAACTTTGATTTTTTTTGAAAATCTTTAAATAATTTTATTTTGTATTTTATAATTTTTTGATTTTTTGAATATTTGTGAATTTGTTTGAAAATTAAAAAATTAAAAAAATCAAGTGACGAAAAAAAATCTGTCTCTTGGTCAAAAATAGGTTTTTTTTCCTCTCATTTGGTTTTGAAAAGTGGCGGAAAATTTATCCGTCTTTGGTCCAAGAGATGGGAAATTTTTTCCTAAGGTCATTCATAGACACCAAACTCGTAATTTTTATTTTTTGTATAACATTTTGATTTTTTGATGAACAATAACACTAAATAAATAATACTAATAAAAAACGACTTGATTGCTATATCCATTGTAAAAAATTCAAGCTAAGCACCGCGAGCCAACAATTCCTATGGCAATTCTCTATATATAATATGAAATAGAATTTTTAAGATATCTATAACAAGTGGAGGCGCACCAAATTCTAAAGAAACTAAAATTTTAACAATCAACCAATAGCGAATTCGATCAGCAAGAAAATAGTCTGCACTTAATCTTAACATATTTTGAGCTTGTTTTATTGAGAACAGATAAACCTTAAATCTTGGTGGAGACAAAATTGACACATCAAAAGATTTACCGAACTATAACATGAATTATTCATTTGATTTAATCGAATATTTACAAAACTAACAATATTTATAGAGTAACAAAATCCACATGCAATTATTAGGGACATTAAAAGACTCCAGCCCCAACGAAATTACACTTCAAGTACCTATCACATTATAATCAGGTAGCCGAACTAACTAAAGCGCATAAACTTAACTAGAACTCTAATTAACAGTACCACGTCAATATCTATTTCTAAATTTCCGCCTCAAATTGTAAGGTTCCACGCAATTTTCCCGGGAAAAGGACTCCCTATCGTTACTTCAAAGCTTTTGTCTTGTTCCTTTCGAAACAGAACAAAAGCTTCAAAGCTTTTGGTCTTCGCTCTCTCCGTCAACTCACTCTTGCCCCCCACGTTTCCTTGCTCCTCACTCACAATAAAGAACCCAACTTCGACCTCCTCTAAAGCTAACTTTTTCCTTATATATTCAGATTAATCTCTAGGGAGTTAGAAAATCACTTAATAAAGTTCTTATCTTGGAGAAAACCCACTTCCTACAACTTCTGAAGTATGGAGCTTTTTGGTTCGTGGAGCAAAGGGGCGTCAAATTTGGCACCGGACATGGATTTTCTAATGTACTCAGGTACTGATTTCCTCCTTGAACCGGGTTTCCTACGTGGGTTATCTGGTTCATTGCACCTTCTTCTGTTGGTTGCCTTGCTTCTTGTGTCAATGTCCAAGAAACTTGGAGTTTTGGGGAGCAGAACAAGTGAGGTGATTTCCAAGGAGCGGGCTGGTCGGAAGAAGAAGGCCCTTTGTTATAGGCAGACTTTGGTCTGTTGTTTAGGCTTGTCGGTATTTAATCTTGTCTTGTGTTTGGTTAGTTACTTTTATTGGTACAAGAACAAGTGGTCTGAGGTCGAGCTAGTGGCAGTTTTGGATTTAGCAGCTAGGACACTCTCGTGGGGTGCACTTGGTGTTTATTTGCACACCCAATTCTTTATTTCTAAGGAGAGGAAGTTCCCTCTGTGGCTGAGGATCTGGTGGGGTTTCTACCTCTCGATTTCTTGCTATTCATTGGTAGTGGACGTTGTGATTCACCGGAGGCGTTCGTTCACCCCGGTTCATTACTTGGTATCTGATAGTGTCTCTGTTTTGAGTGGACTGTTTCTCTGTGGTTTGGGATTCTTGAAGTGCGAGTCCCCGGAGAGCCTACTTGATGAGCCTCTCTTGAATGGGGATTCTAGTGTTGGTAGCAATGTGGAGTCTAGTAAGTCCAGAGGGAGTGCTTCTGTTACCCCTTTCGCAAATGCCAGCCTCTTTAGTCTTCTCACATTCTCATGGCTGGGTTCTGTTATTGCTCTTGGCAATAAGAAGGCACTTGACCTCGAGGATGTTCCTCAGCTTCATAGTGGCGATAGCATAGTTGGGGCTTTCTCGAAGGTTAGGCATAAACTTGAATCAAGCAGTGGTTTTGCTGATGGTATTAGCACATTTAAGTTGGTGAAGGCCTTGTTCTTCTCAGCATGGAAGGAAATTCTTTTCACCGGGCTGCTTGCGCTGGTATATACTGCAGCTTCTTATGTTGGCCCTTACCTCATAGATTCACTCGTCCAATGCTTGAACGGTTCAGGCTTGTTCAAAGATCAGGGTTATCTCTTGGCTTCAACTTTTTTGATTGCAAAAGTAGTGGAGTGCCTTTCTCAAAGGCACTGGTTCTTCAGGTTGCAGCAAATTGGGTTAAGGTACCGGGCAGCCCTGGTCGCGATGATCTATGAAAAGGGCCTGAGGCTTTCATGCGTGTCGAAGCAAGGCCAGAGTAGTGGGGAAATCATAAACATAATGACTGTTGATGCGGAAAGGATAGGTGACTTCAGCTGGTACATGCATGATGTGTGGTTGGTGTTCTTACAGGTTGGTTTAGCCTTGGGAATATTGTACAAAAATCTCGGACTTGCTTCTATTGCAGCGTTTGTAGCTACTCTGGTGGTCATGCTTCTTAACTTTCCTTTGGGGAGGTTGCAAGAAAAGTTTCAGGAAAAGCTAATGGAATCGAAAGACAAGAGGATGAAGTCAACCTCTGAAATACTGAGGAACATGAGGATTCTCAAGCTTCAAGGGTGGGAAATGAAGTTTCTGTCTAAAATCACTGAATTTAGAAAGACAGAGGAAGGATGGTTGAAGAAGTACGTGTACAATGCCGCTGTTGTCGGGTTTGTGTTCTATGCTTCCCCTATATTTGTTGCAGTTGTTACCTTTGGAACCTGTGTGATTCTGAAGATACCGCTGGAGTCCGGAAAGATCTTGTCATCTCTTGCAACATTCCGGGTCCTCCAACAACCGATATACAATCTTCCAGATACAATCTCTATGATAATTCAGACTAAGGTTTCCTTAGACAGAATCGCAAGTTTTCTACGCCTTGCTGAACTGAAGAGTGATGCAGTTGAAAGGCTACCAGGAGGTAGTTCAGACACCGCGATCGAGGTCGTTGATGGAAATTTCTCTTGGGATCCGTCTTCCGAGGACCCAACATTGAAAGATTTGAACCTCAAGATACGTCGAGGTATGCACATTGCTGTTTGTGGTACTGTTGGTTCAGGCAAGTCTAGTTTGCTATCCTGCATACTGGGAGAAGTACCAAGGATCTTGGGAACTGTTAAGTTGTGCGGGACTAAAGCCTACGTCGCTCAATCCCCGTGGATTATGAGTGGAAACATTGAAGAGAACGTATTGTTTGGCAGAGAGATGGACAGAGAAAGATATGAGAGGATCCTAGAAGCGTGTTGCCTTAAGAAGGATCTTGAAATTTTGTCTTTCGGTGACCAAACTGTGATAGGTGAGAGGGGTATCAATCTGAGTGGCGGCCAGAAGCAAAGGATACAAATTGCTCGCGCCCTTTATCAAGATGCCGATATCTATTTCTTTGACGATCCTTTCAGTGCAGTAGATGCCCACACTGGATCACATCTGTTCAAGGTCAGCATTCCTCTATTTTTACAAGCTGTACATTATTTTGCGCCACTTTTCCGTTAATCATCTTCCTGTTTGTATGTGACAGGAAGTTTTGCTTGGTCTCTTGCGGACTAAGACCGTAGTTTATGTCACCCATCAAGTTGAGTTCTTACCTGCAGCAGATTTGATTCTGGTGAGTGATTGTGTTTTTATTAAATGAGCGAAGAGTTTTATCGTGATGTAGATTTTTAACCTTAATTTTTTGTTCAGGTTATGAAAGATGGAAGAATCACACAGGCAGGAAAGTACGATGAAATTCTTAGTCCTGAGTCTGATTTTATGGAGCTCGTAGGTGCACACAAGGAAGCTATGTCGGCCATTGATTCTAAACAGGCGGATTCATCGCAAACTAATGGTATAAGCAAAGACAACACTGTGGAGAATGGGGTTGCTCACACGGAAGAAACCAACAATTTACACAACGGTAAACCGGAGGAGAATGCCGCGCCAAAAGGACAACTCGTTCAAGAAGAGGAGAGGGAGAAAGGCCGTGTCGGGTTTCAAGTGTATTGGAGATATATTAGAACAGCCTATGGAGGAGCTCTTGTGCCGTTCATACTACTTGCACAGATTCTCTTTCAACTCCTCCAAATCGGAAGCAATTATTGGATGGCGTGGGGAAGTCCCGTGTCAGCGGATGACCAACCACTGGTTAGTATGTCCACGCTACTGGCTGTGTATGTTGCTTTGGCTGTTGGAAGCTCTTTGTGCGTATTGGCCAGGTCCACTCTTCTGGTTACGGCCGGGTACAAGACAGCAACAATACTCTTCAACAAAATGCATTACTGCATATTCCGGGCTCCTATGTCTTTCTTTGATGCCACACCTAGTGGACGCATTCTGAATAGAGTAAGTTGAATTTGGAACTTTCAGTCGATGGTCTTATGTGTTTTCGTTGTTGCTTTGATTTACAAAAATAATTCGGTCTTGCAGGCATCTACAGACCAAAGTGCAGTTGATACACAGCTTGCCTTTTCAGTTGGATCGGTGGCTTTCTCTTCTATCCAACTTCTCGGTATCATTGCAGTGATGTCTCAGGTGGCATGGCAAGTTTTTCTAGTTTTTATCCCGTTGATTGCTATCTGCATATGGTATCAGGTATATAATTTATCCCATTGGTTGCACTTCACATTTGATTGCCCTTCTCAGGATGCATTTCGACCGCGTTGATTGCTCATAACTTTTTTTTTTCGCACAGCAATACTACATATCTTCAGCAAGAGAGCTTTCCAGGTTGGTGGGAGTCTGCAAAGCCCCCTGTATTCAACATTTTGCTGAAACTATTTCAGGCTCAATGACCATCAGAAGTTTCGATCAACAATCGAGATTCTCCGAGACAAATATGAAGCTGTCCGATGCATATTCTCGGCCCAAGTTTCATATTGCTGGAGCAATGGAATGGCTATGCTTCCGCTTAGATATCTTTTCCACCATTACTTTTGGCTTCTCATTGTTTTTCCTTATTTCTTTCCAGAATGGAATCAATCCAGGTTAGTAGTTCTTTCTCATTGAAGGTCTTGTGCCTACATTTTTTCTTATCAGCTAAGTTGCTTATCACTCTTTGCCATTCGTTCTGAAGCCATCGCGGGTTTGGCTGTAACCTATGGGTTGAACCTGAATATGCTGCAAACTTGGGTGATATGGAACCTCTGCCAGCTGGAAAACAAAATAATATCAGTAGAGAGAATTCTGCAGTACATGTCTATTCCTAGTGAGCCTCCTCTTTCGATCGAAGAATTTGAAGCACACCGAGCCGACTCATGGCCGTCACATGGAGAAGTTGATATCCAGAACCTGCAGGTTATATTCCTCATATACTTCATAGATGACCCTCTTTCACATGCATTGCCAATGTCATTGACAATTGACAATCTTGTTGCCGTAATTTTAGGTTCGGTATGCTCCACATATGCCACTAGTGTTGCAAGGCCTCACATGCACTTTCCCCGGTGGGAAGAAAACTGGAATTGTTGGGAGAACGGGCAGCGGAAAATCAACTCTAATCCAGGCACTTTTTCGAATCGTGGAGCCAACAGCCGGTCGGATTACTATAGATGGTGTAGACATCATGCTGATTGGACTGCACGATCTGCGGTCGAAGCTGAGCATAATTCCTCAGGATCCCACCATGTTTGAAGGCACTATAAGAAGCAATCTTGACCCTTTAGAAGAGTACATGGATGAACAAATCTGGGAGGTGTGTCCTGACTCCGAGATGAACTCTGTCCAGACATCAGTTATCGACCAATGCGCTTACTAACTCATCTCTTGTATGGTCTCTCAGGCTCTGGACAAGTGCCAACTTGGAGATGAAGTCAGGAAGAAGGAAAAGAAGCTAGATTCTGAAGGTTATTTATCTCTCTTACTATTAATGACAACTCAATACATTTATAGTTTAGTTCTGACTCGTCAAACTACCGCTTGCAGTGAGCGAGAACGGAGAGAACTGGAGCATGGGTCAGAGGCAGCTTGTGTGCCTTGGTCGCGTTTTATTGAAGAAGAGCAAAGCCTTGGTACTCGATGAAGCTACCGCTTCGGTCGACACAGCTACAGATAACTTAATCCAACAGACCCTCAGGCATCACTTCTCAGACAGTACAGTCATAACCATTGCTCATCGGATCACGTCTGTTCTTGACAGCGACATGGTTCTACTCCTGAGTAACGGTAAGTATCAACATTACAGCTCTCCCGATATCTTCCAAGTTCTGTGTTACTCCGTTTCACCTATATGTATCTCCCCCCTTGTTGCAGGCTTGATCGAGGAATTCGATTCTACCTCGCGGCTGTTGGAAAACAAGTCTTCTTCATTCTCGCAACTAGTGGCAGAGTACACGGTCAGATCGAACACCAGTGTCGAGAAACCGGCCGATGGATCGAATCACTCGGCCTCAGAATGATCTTCTAGCTCTGATGATGGTGAAAAACAATCAGTAGACACTTAAAGCCGCATTTAGCCTATGTATGTATCGCGTCTCTCGAAAATCGTTAGTAGATTAGAAGCTTCATAAATTTGGCAATGATGGTGTAACACATATATAACGTTTCTAAAGTTTTAAGAGCCTATTGGAGAGTATCCAATATTAGAATTGCCAAGTGGGTTGCGCTTCCAATTTATAAGTGTGGATGATTCCTTACACATTAGTATTAAAATTTTGGGTTAGCTATGGAGAATTTAACATGGTATCAGAGATGATTGATCCCGAGTTTATTGTGAAGCTCATGACCGTCAACGCACACGTAATTCTATTTGAAAGTACTAGAAGTGAAGAAATTTTTGCAAATTTTAGTCCGGTGAGCTTTCTTTGAGTAGAAGTGTTGGAAAGAATACCATGTCTAAAAAATAAATAGGTTAAGTAAATTTATAATTGTAAAAAATCTACCAACCTATTATCTTAAAGTTTTGGGTATCTAATTTTGGGTTAGATACGTAAAATTCAAAAATTTTTTTTTTAACAGTTTCACAAATCACATTGATATTTGCCTTCCATCGTTTATCATCTATTACTTTGCTGATCTGGAAAAAATCGCAACGGATAAATATCTAAATTTTAAAAATAGATTGGAAAGCAATCAAGACTTGGTATAAAAGCAATACGATCTTAGAACTCTGTAATGATCCGATGCCTCTCAGATTGCATTTTTTAATACAATGAAAAATTATGGGCTTTTGATCGTTGTTGAGGCCCACCTCGTGCGGGCTTGGACAAACAATTTTTGAAATCTGTTCTTGAATATAAAATGAAATTTTGAACTAAGACGAGCTTGTCAAATTGGTAAGAGGAGTTATATATAAAGGTTTAAAAGACTTTGCAATTAGAATCCACATTGCAAAGAGGACCACCTCCTCTATATTGCCAACAATGTTAAACCATAGAATACTCGTTAAAATAATAAATATAACATCGAACAAGAGAAGTTATACAATCGTAAAACAAATATAAATGAAATAATAAGATTATAAAATGAATTATAAAAAAATAAATCTGAGCAATCTACTCAACTTCAGTAGATTTTCCAATGCACGTGATCTTGTTATTTAATTTAAACTTGCAGAGTTGACTTTATTTAAGTTAGTTCATCCAATTCTATAACACATACCAAATTTGCATTTTCCCTCATTATTGCTCATAGCTTTTATTCCGGGCCGCCCCATGGGTACTGCGAGTAGTTTTATGGTTGCGCAGTTGTATCAGTGGTTGACTTGAATCAAAGAAAATTCGATAAAGTTTAAAGATAGAATTTGCAAAAATTTCGAAAATGCTAAAAAAATCAATATATGTTCCCACAACTCAAATGAATGCTGAATTTAAGATGAAAGTTTAGGACTTTGGTAATCATTAGAATCAAACAATAAAAGTTCCTCAAGATCATGAGTCATGACGAAGGTTAGAGGTTACAATATCTTCCAAGGTTCCAAGTTTAGTAAATTTCGCTAACCAATCGGCTATTTGATTATCTAATCTAGAAATACAGAAAAGTTTGCACAAAATTAAACTCGAAAGTCGCGTTTGGACCTCAACTGCAAGAGTCCATCATGGTAATTAACCAAAATCTTGCAATCAGACTCCATCATAGTGCAATTAAGATGTAGATCATGTGACCGAGTAACCTTTGGTCCAGCGGCACAAGGGTGAGGAGGGGTTTGGGAAGTCCAGAGTTCGTTTCCTGGCATGTTGTAATAAAATAGGTATTAAAATATGATTAAAAAAAATTAAGATTATGTGTCCCCGAAAAAAACGAAGATGTAGATTATGTGAACTACTCGAGTCCACCAGGGCCCGCCCGGAGGTAATTAATTGCATAATACGATGTTTTGATATTATATTAGTACCATTGCCGCCATTGCATGTGCTACGGGACTTCAGGTGGAAAAGTTCAGCAAGGTTTTCATTATTGTTCTCCATTTTTTTAAATTCTGTTATTCAATATTTTCGACCAATCTTTAGATATATTTTCACTAATTTTTTTTGTGCTTTTTAAAATATAAAATTTTCGTTTGAGAAATCAAAAAAATATAATTTTTCTCTTTAAGGAATCTTACCTGATATATTTTTCGACTTGTTTAAGAAATCGTGTTAGAAAATATCACGTAGAAAAAGCATTAGCCAACTTGTTGTACATTCATATCTCACCTATTGTCAACTGGTGAAGGTTTTCAGCAGTTCATAATATAAATTCAACCATTGCACATTAATCGTCCATTAACTAAGAACACAAATCATGGATTGTTCCCTACGGCAATTCCAAGTACCCAAGCTTCTCCTCTTCTTGTCCTTCAACTTTCTTACTGCGATCTCTTCTCTGTCCAACATCTCCTCCTCTCCCAATGGTTCAACACCACCACCCTTGTGCCATCCCTCAGAAAGCCTTGCACTGCTACAATTCAAAAACACAATGACCCTCGATTGCTCGGCTTTCGTGACCAACTACGCGTATCTGGAAGTTCCTGCCGAGTTTAATCCGAGAACAGAATCGTGGAAGGCTGGCGTTGATTGCTGCTTATGGAATGGAATCACCTGTGACCATCTCACAGGCCAGGTGACAGGCCTTGATCTTGGCCTTAGCTGCCTTATTGGCATTATCGATCTGAACAACACCCTATTTCGGCTCTCGCACCTCCGAGGACTCAGCCTCGCTTATAATGATCACAGTGACTCATTGATCTCAGCGGGTTTCAGTCAGTTTGCTAGCCTGGAACACCTTAATCTTTCTTCCTCGGGCTTTTCCGGGGTGGTTTTCTCTGGTATGTCCCATCTTTCCAAGCTAGTTTCTCTTGATCTTTCGCAAAATGAAGGGCTCGAATTCGGGAGACAGAGTTTCAGGATGCTTGTCCAAAACTTGACGCATTTGAGTGATCTGATCTTGGATTCGGCAGATATGTCGTCTATTGATGTTACTTCGTTCAGGAATCTGTCATCTTCATTGAAATCCATGAGCTTGATTGACTGCCTTTTGGTAGGAAATTTTCCAGAGGAGACTTTCTTCTTGCCTAATCTTGAGAAGCTGGTGCTGAAAGCTAGTACTAGCCTCAATGGTAGCGTCCCTTCCATGTTCAATTGGAGCAGTCCAGTCAGGATTTTGGATCTCTCTTACACAGGATTCTCCGGAAACATACCGACCTCGATCCCGAACCTGATCTACATGGATCTCAGTTTCAGTGCTTATTCAGGGCCAATTCCAACTTCACTTGGTAACATCTCAAGAATTACTTACTTGAATCTCGGGAACAACCACCTCACAGGTATTATTCCCTCATCTCTAGCAAACCTGAATCTGCTAACCGATTTATACCTCTCATCAAATAACCTCACGGGCCACATACCAGATGTTTTCCAAAACCTTACCATGATATCTACATTAGATCTTTCAAGTAATTTCTTGGAAGGACACCTTCCACCATCAATCTTTGAGCTGGAGCAACTTACAGAACTTAGCCTTTCGTTAAATCAACTCTCTGGTCCTCTTCCCAACCAAATCAATGGATTTCATGTTCTTATAGAGCTATACCTTTCACACAACTTACTTAATGGCAGTATCCCTCGTTCCATATCCGGTCTTCCATCTTTGCATACCTTAGACCTCAGTTTTAACCGACTAGGTGGCGAAGTTCCCGAGTTTAAATCCACAACCTTAGTGATCATTGATTTGAGCAACAATCATCTTCAGGGACCAATACCAAGCTCACTCTTTGACCTTGCAGCTGCCTGGTATGTCGATTTTTCTTCAAATAATTTCAATGGTAC
Organism: Hypericum perforatum; assembly: GCA_012979155.1. NCBI lineage: Eukaryota > Viridiplantae > Streptophyta > Magnoliopsida > Malpighiales > Hypericaceae > Hypericum > Hypericum perforatum. The sequence continues at coordinate 100,015 of SOPF01026329.1, read as the reverse complement.
CCTTGATTTTGACTTGTTCTCAAAACTCAAACATCTCACTACACTCAGCCTTGCAAACAACTATGTTTCACTTGTAGTGAATGGGCCAGGAAACTTCACCTGGCCAGTGCTCAAATCCTTGGATCTATCCAAATGCAACATCAAAAGCTTCCCCTACTTTTTACGCACCCAAATCAGGTTGCAGTTTTTGTCTCTCTCAGGGAACATGATCATTGGTGAGGTTCCAGAATGGTTATGGCTCTTAGCAAGATCTTCCCTGTATTATCTTGACATTTCTTCGAACCTATTTACAAGCATGAAGATCCCTGCTGTCCCCGAAAACCTCGTCTACATACTCACCTCGAATAACTTACTTGCCGGAGAGGTCCCACCTTTATTATGCAATGTCACAGGTCTAAACATCCTCGACTTGTCGAACAACAGCTTGAGTGGGGTCATACCACAATGTCTTGGAAGACTGAGCAGCTTATCAGTGCTCAATCTGAAGATGAACAACTTTAGCGGCACAATCCCTCAACATTTCCCGACAGATTGTAGCTTAAGAAGCCTGGATTTGAGTGAAAACCTGCTCGAAGGGACGTTGCCACTGTCTCTAGGTGGGTGCAAGAAGCTGGAAATCCTTGATATCGGAGACAACAAGATTGCTGATAGATTCCCAGGTTGGATGGATTCTCTACCAAATCTCCAAGTTCTTGTCCTTCGATCCAACCAGTTCCATGGTCCAATAGGGAGACCAAAATCCACAACACCCTTTACTGAGCTCCGAATTCTAGACCTTTCGAACAACAACCTTACCGGACATTTGCCAAGGAAGTACTTCCGGAAGTTTAAAGCCATGGCCCTCGTTGAGGACATCCATGCAGAGAATGTAAAGGACCTATATATGTCAGAGAAGAACTACCAATACAAGACCGTCTTGACTATAAAAGGCTTTCAGGTTGATGTCATAGCTATATTGATCACATTCTCAACAATGGACCTGTCAAACAACAAATTCAAAGGCGAAATCCCGGCAGAGGTTGGAGACTTGATATCCCTTAAAGGGCTTAATTTCTCAGGCAATAGCCTATCAGAGAGCATTCCATCAGCCCTGTCAAACATGTCCGCACTCGAATCGCTGGACTTGTCCTTCAACAATCTGACAGGAGCAATTCCTGAGGAGTTGACAGGTTTGAATTTCCTGACAGTACTTAACCTTTCATACAATTACCAACTTGAAGGGCCAATACCTCAGGGAAAACAGTTCAGTACTTTTGGAAAGGACTCGTACATAGGGGACCCTGCACTCTGTGGACCCCAATTGGCAAAGACGTGCGGAGGTGGAGGCGAAGATGGTAAGGCTCCCTCGTCATTCGGATCAACTCCTACATCAGAAGATGATTCTTCGTGGGGCTGGAGGATAGCTGCGGGAATGGGATACGGTTCGGGATTGGTCATTGGCTTGTCCATTGCATACATGGTGTTCATGTCAGGAGAACCGCTCTGGTTTGCCAGGATGGTTGATAGGTTCATACTTCCATTGTACATAAGAGCCACGAGACCGAAGAGGAAGAGCAAGGTAGGAAGAAGAAGAAGATCATGAAGATTAGACATGCACTGTCTGGTGGGAAACGTTCACGATTTCTTGTCTGATTTCCAATTACGTAGGATTTGTTTTCTGTTTGTACCTTTAATTACCGGGTTGGTTCGTATACAACGACTAATTTGATTATAAATCATAGTCGAGTACGAAAGATTTGGTTGGGAGGCGGATTTCAAACGATTCCAAGAAACAAATATATTATGCTTGGTTGCAAATGGACCAGGATTTCATCTTATTTACAAACCGACATAAGTTCTTGATTTTAATTGGTTGAATTTGTCGTAGATATACACAAGATTTGAAGAATTGGGGTTGTGGATTGAGAAATTAATTTAATGATCAATTAATCAATACTAGTTGGCATATTTACATGATGACAAAAAGGGTGATGTTTAATGGCAAGTATTCTTTCACCATAATATCCGGATACAAATCCTCACTTACCTAAAGTGTCTGTAGCAGTTACACTCCCTAATCTCAGCCTTTCTAGAAGTGGCGTGATCTTCTCCATATTCTCCTCAACTGCTGAATCAGTATCCCACGATCTCTGCCTGTCAATATTCAATGTCATCAATAGAGAATCACTAGGAAGCTGTATAAATGTATGATGTGAATAGCAATGAAAGTGTGCAGCATTCAACTCTTTACATGGTATTAGAGCTTCTAGCTCAAACGAGAAAAATTATTCCTGCTACCCAAATTTTTCGATGGCTGCCCAATTCAGTTCTGCACTACCTAATCCATTCAGTCAAATCACCCTAAAATTAACTGCCAAAAATTTTCTTACCTGGCAGACCCAAATCAAGCCTGTTCTCTATAGCCACGATCTGTTTGATCATGTTGATGGCAGTCTTCCCCAACCACCTCAAATGATTGCTGGTCCTGAAGCCGGAACTACTGTCCCTAACCTGGCTTTCCAACCCTGGTTTAAGGATGATCAGCGTGCTGTCTCTTTGCTTCACATTCTGTCACTGGAACCATTCTTCCTCAACTTGTCCGCTGTACAACTGCGAAGGAGATCTGGGATCGTCTCACTCGCATATATGGTTCAGGTTCTCAACACCAGATTCAACGCTTGAAGAAGTCTTTCTATGTTCTGTCCAAAGGTGCGGATACCATAGACGCGTATCTCCACCGTGTTCGGGGTATCACCGACCAACTTGCTGCCTTCGGTGAACCATTCAAAGAAAGTGACATTGTTGAAAGAGTCCTCCATGGCCTCGACGATGCTTACAGACCTTTTGTAAGATCAATCGAGGCCCGTCCGGATGTTCTTACTATTGATGATCTTCATTCACTCCTTCTGAACGAAGAACAAAGTCTCCAACACTCTGCACCTGCTTTGGCATTCGTACCTTCTGTCAACTACGGGGTCCAACAAGTGATGACCAACAGTGTTATAATTGTTATGGTTATGGACATATTGCTCGTAATTGCTCTTCTGCAAAGTGACCTGGATTGAACAGGTCGGGAGGTCCACAAGTTCATCACACGACATCACCGCAAGAGTCTACATGGGTCCTAGATTCGGGAACTACACACCATGTGACATCGGATCTCAATAATCTTCCTATCCATTCAGAATACATGGGCACGGAAGTAGTGCAATTTGGTAATGGACAAAAACTTCCTATTTCTCATATTGGTACTACGAAGTTACCACTATCCAAATCATCCATCTCATTAAAGAATGTTCTCTGTGTTCCTCGTTGTTGCACTAATCTCATCTCTCTTAGTGCATTAACACGTGATAATAATATTGTTGTTGAATTTGTTGGCGATCGGTTTTTGGTGAAGAATCAGGTGACGAAGGAAATTTTGCACCAAGGCCGGAATGATGGTGGTCTATATCCGATGCAGGGGTCCGCAGTCACCATGTCACCAAAAGTTCACCTTACACTCGGTCCATCGGTGGATGTCTGGCACCAGTGTTTTGGTCATTCTCATTTAGATACCGTCAAAACTGCTCTTCGATCACGTTCACTTCTCTTTACAAATAAGAGGCTCTCACATCTCTGTCATGGTTGTAGTGTTGGCAAAATACACAAGTTGACATTTCCTATTTCTTCTAATAAAGTGGCTGGTCCGTTGGATCTTATTTGCAGTGATGTGTGGGGTCCTTCACCTGTGAAATCCATTGATGGGTTCTCTTATTATGTTGTGTTTTATGACCACTACAGCAAATACATTTGGCTCTACTTTCTACGACGGAAATCAGATTTTCTTGATGCATTTATCCAATTTCGTACTCAGGTAGAAAAGTTCTTCGGTAGGCCAATTAAAATGTTCCAATCCAACTGGGGCGGTGAATTTCAAGCACTCATGACATATTTCAAAACTCATGGCATAGTGCATCGTGTATCGTGTCCCTATACTCCTGAACAAAATGGGTGTGCGGAACGTAAACATAGACATTATGTTGAAACCAGTTTAGCAATACTCCACCATGCCTCTATTCCATTACACTTTTGGTCTTTAATATTTGATTCAGCTGCTTACATCATCAATCGGATGCCTACACCATTATCAAATCATATCTCACCTTATGAGCAACTATTTGGAAGCGTGCCTAATCTCAGAGCACTACGGATAATTGGGTATTTATGTTATCCATGATTACGGCCACTAACTAAGAATAAGCTCCAGCCACGATCCTCCCCTTGTGTCTTTCTTGGCTATAGTTGACAACACAAGGGTCATCGCTGCTATGATATATCAAGTCGGAAATTTCACATCTCTTAACATGTCCTCTTTGACGAAAATGTGTTCTCTTTTACAGACTCACATTCGGCCCAGCCTAGAACTCACGGTGACAGTGACCATCAAGTTGACACAGGCTATCTCAACTTCTTTTTCCCACCAACACAAGTAGCGACCCAACTTATTGAGCCCCTGCAGCAAAACCCAACAATTCCTACACCACCTATAGAGCCACCTCTTTCAGGCCCAGATCAGCAAGCTCCTACACAAATTCAGGAAAGGAACACAGTGGCCGAACATCCATCTCCAGCTAGACTACTTATTGTCTATCAACGTCGCCCTCACGCCACAGCTCCATCTACAGAGGCGCCCTCATTAACACAGCCTACAGAGCCACCTCCATCGCTGTCTCAATCATCAGCTCCAACGATCAATCAACATCCTATGGTTACTCGATCGAAAGCCAAGAACCTTCCTGTGCAGGCCAATGTTCTCACAATAAAGGAACCAACCTGTTTCTCAAAGGCAATCAAAAATCCTCACTGGCGTAAGGCAATGGCAGATGAATTTCTTGCCCTCCTTACAAACAAGACATGGGTCTTGGTACCTCCATCTGAGGCATCCAATGTTCTAGATAATAAATGGGTATTCCAGATAAAGCAAAAACCTGATGGCACGATCGATTGCTATAAGGCTCGTTTGGTGGCAAAGGGCTTTCAACAACGCCCTAGAGTTGACTTCTCTGAAACGTTCAGCCCCGTCATCAAACCAGCTACGGTACGCCTTGTACTTTCAATTGCTGTATCCCATCGTTGGCCTATACGACAATTGGATGTCTCGAATGCTTTTCTTCACAGAACCTTACAAGAAGCTGTGTATATGCGTCAACCACAAAGGTTTATTCACCCTGAACATCCACATCATGTGTGTCGATTGCTCAAGTCCTTATATGGTCTTAAGCAAGCACCTCGTGCTTGGTTTTTTTGTCTCAAATCAGCCTTAATAGCCTTTGGTTTTCATGGCTCACGTACTGACTCTTCACTTTTTTATTATGCTCATGGTGGGAGTCGCATCTTTGTCTTTGTGTATGTTGATGACATCATTGTCACAGGCAACGACTCCATGCTCCTTAAAAAGCTACTGCAATCTCTCCAGCAACGTTTTTCAATTAAGGACCTTGGCAGTTTGCATTATTTTCTTGGTGTTGAAGTGTCCTGGCAACCATATGGTCTACACCTCTCACAACGAAAGTACATTGGTGATATTTTAAGAAAGTCAAAGATGATTGATTGCAACGAAATGGCCACGCCAGCAACCCCTTCCAAAAATGAACCTATAAGTCATAAAGATTGCGACCCTGCTTTATATAGACAAATTGTGGGCAGTCTACAATATCTGGGCATAACACGCCCCGAAATTACCTTTGCCGTCAGTCGAGCAGCTCAGACGATGCAAAATCCAATGTCGACAAGCTGGGGATGAGTCAAACGCATATTGCGATACTTGAAAGGCACACCAGACTTTGGACTTCAGCTGCGTAGTACAACATCTCATATACTATCGGGTTTCAGTGATGCGGATTGGGCCAATGATCCCCTTGATCGTCGATCGATAACTGGTTATGCAGTTTTCCTAGGGCCTAACTTAATCTCATGGGCCTCTAGAAAACAAAAGTCGGTGTCTAGATCCTCAACGGAGGCTGAATATTGAGCAGTCGCCACAGTTGCTTCGGAGCTTTTATGGTTACAGTCTCTGTTACGGGAAATTCAACTGCCATGTCAATCTCCCCCTGTCATTTGGTGTGATAATCTTGGCGCGACGTATCTCGCTGCTAATTCGGTATTCCACAGTCGTTCCAAGCATATGGAAATCGACTTTTATTTTGTCCGCGAACAAGTTGCAGATGGACGACTCCACGTGTGCTACATTTTGACCAAGGATCAGATTGCTGATGTGTTAACAAAACCACTTCATCGGATTATGTTCCACGAGCTAAGGCGCAAGTTGACAGTTGTGGCCCCCCGTCAACTTGAGGGGGAATAATGGCAAGTATTCTTTCACCATAATATCCGGATACAAATCCTCACTTACCTAAAGTGTCTGTAGCAGTTACACTCCCTAATCTCAGCCTTTCTAGAAGTGGCGTGATCTTCTCCATATTCTCCTCAACTGCTGAATCAGTATCCCACGATCTCTGCCTGTCAATATTCAATGTCATCAATAGAGAATCACTAGGAATCTGTATAAATGTATGATGTGAATAGCAATGAAAGTGTGCAGCATTCAACTCTTTACAATGTTATTCCATTAAGAATAGTGGCGTCTAATTTCTGAACCATTTGTATAAGTCCGTTATATTTTTTTTGATTGGAGAAGGGATGTAATTGAGCCGTACGTAGATTATTTGTATAATTACTTAACAGAATATCTATATTCGAGTCTGGTATGCCATTCACGCTATGAGCATGTGACGTCTCTTTGCCTCAATGATTTGCTCGATTGGCCACCTAATAGAAAAGGCCTAAAACAATCGGAGAAAGGCAAGATAATATAATAGAATTAACCATATAATTGTCAAGGTCATTTTTTCCTTAACCTCCATTTATTGGATTTCAAACCTCGTAGGTCATTTTCAGTGTAGACCCCCCCCCATTATGATTTTCAGTTTCTAGATAGGCCATGTTTAGTGGTACTACTGGGCTGGCCAAGCACCAAAAGTCGACAAGTCTATTAATACTGAATTGATGATGAAACCCAGAACAACAATGAAGCAGTATAATCAGTAGCTTTGACTTTATTCGATTTTCATATTTTATATGCTATGTCATGAAACGTTATAAAAATGAGCAAATTATTTCTAATCCTTGACATTTGGTCTTTTCTGTTTAGCATTCTTAATTTTTAAAAACATGAGTTTCTTTTATTTAAATTTTGGTAAAAATGGACTCATTGATCATTGAAATTGGAATCAAAATTAATCTACAATGAACCTCACTTGAAAAAACCAAAATACCTCTTTTACTTGGATTTTTTTTTCTGTTTAGTATTCTTAATTTTTTTAAAATGAGTTTCTTTTCTTTAAAATTTGGTAAAAATAGCTCATTGATCATTGAAATTGGAATCAAAATTAATCTACAACGAAACTCATTAGAAAAAACCAAAATACCTCTTTTACTTGGAATTTTTTTTTCTATCTTCACCTCTTTCTTCCTACGACCTTCAATAAATATTTTTCACCAACCTGTAAACCAAAAAAATATATTTTCTCCACTATCACCGAAACGTAGAGGAGAACACAAGAAGTCAATATCTCCGCGCTCCATCTCTTTCTTTCTTCTTCTTCTTACTCATTCCCTTTTCATTAGCTTAATTAAAATTTTGGTGGTTCGTCAGGATTGGACTCAACGCTTCAGCCGGTGCCTCTCTCTCTTCGGACTCTAGCCCTGCCTCCACGAGCTCTCTCGCACAGCCTCTTGCCAAACAACTCGTTAATCATTGCCACCTCAGCAGCCATGTTCGCAGCCGACAACCGCAACCCGGACGTGAGAGGGAGACCTTGTCAAAGCGATGCTAACGCGGAGGGAGACGTTGTTACCCAAAGAAGTTGAAGACGAACCCAGTGGAGGAGGCCCACTTGAGGAAAGGCTACGAGGAATTGTTTGCCCACGAGCTAGTGACGGGAAAGAAGGAGGGCCAGGAGATCAGGTTCTACTAGGACTGCATCGACGTCTGGGACTCGGTCGACCCAGCCAAGTCCTGCGCTTGGGTTCGAAAGGCCTTCATGGATGCGCGGGTGCGGGAGCTTATGGAGGAGTACTACTCCTTGGCCTAGATGATGCACCACGGTGCAGGAGATTGTGAACGAGCTCAGTCTCCGGTTCTGGGTGGTCCGGGCAAAGTTGGGCATGAAGCTGGACTACGATAGGTATCCCAAGCGCAAGGACATAGAGTGTTTAGGGGTTTTAATCTTTAGTTAATTAGGTCATGAATCTGTCCTTGTTTATTGTTAGATTTAGGCATTAATTTTAGGTTAGAATTTAATTTTAGTTAAATGGGTTTTAATTTTAGGTTAGAATTTGTTATGATTTATTTGGTTATGGGTTTTGATAGAAGATATAGGTAGAACATTGAGGAAAATAATTAGATATAAGAAAAAAAATTCTAGTTTTTAAAGAAAAATCGTGTTTTTGGTCATTTTAAATGAAGTTTGGCGAGAAAAAATTTTGATTTCAGTCCAGAGATTCAAGAACATTTTTTTACCAAAATATAAGAATAAGAAAATAATTTTTGAAGGTTAGACCGTAGGCCGAGGAAGACCAAATATCAAGAACTAATGATTGATTTGCCCTATAAAAAATATATACACATGAAGTGCCCTATGAACTATTAAAATACAATGTCTTAAATAATTTATTCATAACTACTAAATACGTAAATCAGTTGATATTAAATTATTATAAAATAATTGAAATATGTTTAATTCGAGTAATTAGAAATGTGACAATATTGTAATAATTGATATAAAAAATAGTCATCTTTAAAAATTTTGTCTCGAACTTAGATTAATCAGTTTAATAAATATCTCAATAATATGTTGTATCAACCAAAAATAATAATTTGTGAGATTGTAAATTTTTTGGCTTCATGATATTTGTAAAGTTGTTTGCAAATTATTTTTCATTAGTTGTTAGAATTTTAAATGCTTACTATAAAGAAACGTAATATTTTATTATAAGTTAATAATTAACTACCTTTCAGAAAATTATGAATCATTCAGAACAAAATTTATCTTTATTTAAATGGGTTTTGAAGCACAACTTGGGCACCATTTCTCCTCCTTTTATTATCCTGCAAGTTTTAGTTGATCGATAAACAAGAGTACGGACCAGATTTGGCCCTTGAACTCCGTTTCCAGGATTGTCCTTAAATGCCCATTAGGATTTGTTCCGGGTTGGTTCGTATACAAAAATTAATGGGACTGTAAATCATAGTCGAGTACGAGAGATTTGGTTAGGAGGCGGATTTCAAACGATTCCATGAAGCATATACATTATGCTTGGTGGCAAATGGAACAAGATTTCATCTTATTTACGAACCGATATTATTTCTTGATTTTAATTGGTTGAATTTGTCATAGTTATACACAAATTTGAAAATTTGGTGTTGTGGATTGACAAATTAATTCTATGATCAACAAATCAATACTAGTTGGCATGCACATGAAGGCAAATAAGGTGACGTCTTTTTTTATTTAAAAGAGTGACGATGCGTTTTTGGATCCTCTGTATTAGGAAAAAAACCATTATATTTCTTGATTGAATTTAAAGACGGGATATAATTGCGACCGAATAACTGTGTTCAATGATTCGCTCGGGCTTGGGCTTCATCCATTAAATCGAGACCCACAACAATAATAAAGCAGTGTAATCAGTAGCTTGGGCTTCATTAGGGAAAAGTCTTCCTAAGGTCCTTGTGGTTTGACCCGTTCTCAAATAGGTCCCTGAGGTTTAAAATTGCGATAACCGGTCCCCGTACTTTCAATTTTCACATCTAAGTCCCCCTGATCAGGTTCAATTCGAAAATTCAAAATTCAATCTAGCAATTTAGGTGACGAAAACATGCGAAACTGATATTTACATGTCGGAGACACTTTGGTGAGTCACCTGAAGTCGATAATCGACATTTTTGTCACTGGAATTGCGAGATTGAACTTTGGATTTTCGAATCGAACCGGATCGGGGGGACTCAGATGTGAAAATTGGAAGCACGGAGACCGGTTATCGCCGTTTTAAACCTCAAGGACCTATCTGGGAACGGGTCAAACCACAAGGGCCCTAGGAGGACTTTTCCTTTTTTATTATCATAGAGGGAGGGGCTATGGCAATGGTTAATCACGAGTTTAATCTCCTCAAGTCGGTTCATTACTAATTTAAAAGTATTAAATACATATGACAGTTTTATCATTTTTTAATATTAGATTACTTGATTCAAAAAATATTTATATCAACCAAAAAAAAGGAATTTATGTTGAAAAAAAATATATTTTTTTCTTGGTGATATTTGTAAAGTTTTTTGGAAGTTATTTTTCAATAGCAGTTCTAATTTCTAATGTTTGTTATAGAGAAAAGTTATATTTTATTATGAGTTAGTTATTTGCCAGCTTTCAGGAAATTATGTATTATGGGGAACTGTGTCCGAACGGAAAGTAACCGTAAAATTTCAATGGGTTTGGAAAGATGGTCGAAAATTGGGTTCATCCAATGCAAGATGTCTCTGTGTATATATGGGCTTCTGAAGCCCAACTTGGTCACCATGTCTCCTCCTTTTAATCGGGTGGGTAACTCTCGTGGTCGACAACGTCAAGTTCGACGGCGATAATATTCCAAGAGTTCTAAATTGATCAAAACAATAGCTGCATTCAAAACATATGAAATTTGTATGTAACAAAAAAAACCCAATAACTTTCCTTAATTCGTTTTCCTGGGCGGGACCCAACATTAGCTGCCATCAAATATAAAGAGTAAATTACTTTAAGTTCTTCGACGCATGGCTAAATAAATAATTGGATCCTTTTATTCTTGAGGTTGATGCAGATGTCTTGTAATTTAGTTTACATTAAACCCTTTCAAAATAATTTTCTCTAGAGTAATAATTTTTCTAAACAGATAATATTGTTTGATTCCGAGTCAGGACAAGAGTAAATATTTAACAACCCTTCTATCATAATAATCTTCTATCGTAATAACTTATATTTTTTTCAAGAAAATTTAGTTGTAAAATTTATCTCAATTTTTGTATAAAATAATATTTTATAAATATATATATATATATTTACGTACTTTACAAATTCAAAAATATTTTAAGATATTATTTATTTTAAATTTGAATATTTTGACAAATTTTACATAATCATTTATTTCTCAAGAGTTTTCAAAAAATTATTGTGATTATTATTTTGTCCTTAAAAATATCTCAATAGAATATATCATTTGAATGATTTCATAACTCTATATTTAATTAATCTAAATATAAATAAAGTATTTTTATTATTTATGCACATATTATTCAACATTTTACTTATATTATTTTCAAAGAAAAAAATATAAAGTTCTCTTATATGATAACTTTTTTAAAATGAATA
>SOPF01026329.1:54275-88192 GCA_012979155.1 Hypericum perforatum | reverse complement strand
CAAGGGATGGGATTTTTTAAAAGTTTTGATTTTATTACTCAAAAAAAGAAACCATTGCAAGAGCAAAGAAAATAGTTAATGGTTTTGTTAATGGTTTCACTGGTCTGAATTATTTTTTCCACTCATAACGAGGTAATCTCTTCACAAAGCTGAGTTCGCGGCAGCGGAGTGACAAAATTTTAAAATAACAGAGCTGTTGGTTTTGTTTTTTCCATGATCATTTAATATTATATATACAAGTCGTATTCGACTTTCAGATAGTATATCTATTCCAATCAGAATGTTCAACTAAATTTTTACGTCAAGCACACATAATATCTATAAGGTTTTACGTCGTTGCACTGCAAACTATGTAACAAATATTTTGGGTATAGTGGTGGTGATCGTTGACCTTTCTTTTGATACCTCATGGTGGTATAGTTCGATTGGTTCAATATCAAACTACAAATTTTGTTCTGACGTTGCATGACTTCCATGTTCTAATTCTATAGGAATTAATTTTTTTGGTAGGTGTGGATATCTTAGTCTTTATGATCACGATCATCACCTTATATCGGATTTTTTTTGGTGCTACTATTCACCAAAAGTTACCAAAATGGTACCCAAAAATTAAAAATTACCAAAAAGGTGTTCAGGTGGTTTGGCCGAATTGGATTAGGGGTAAAAAATCCGGGATACAAGATTACAGGTTTTTTACCCGTAATAAGATTATTACGGATTTTTTTGGTCAACCAAATTACGGGTTAAAAACCCAGAATTCGTAAAACGGGTAAAAAATCCTTCATCCAGTCCTAAAAATGAGCTTTTTACCCATATTATGGTAGATCTAAAAAATTTATGTAGACTTAAAAAAAAATTCTCTAATCGGACATCCGAGCACCAAGATATTGCTTTTCAAAATTTTTTAAATAATCTCTCAATTTGAATGTTTTAATTGTTTTTAAAAAATACAAAAAACTATGGAAAAAAAATATCTCTCAATTTGAATTTTTTGAATTTTTTGAAATTTTATAAAAAATACAAAAATATAAAAAAATTGTCTATTGGTGAGACCATATAATCTGGACCAGATAACCGTCTTTTCTCGTCTTGTTTTTTGTATTTTTCAAAAAATTCTAAAAAATTTATTTTTTTATTAACAAAAGACGGTTTTGTTCTCGTGTCTTTTTTAATTTTTGTATTTTTTAAAAATTAAAAAAAATTTAAATTGAGAGATTATGTAAAAAAAACTTTGAAAAGCAATATCTTGGTGCTCGGATGTCCGATCCAAGAATATTTTTTGAATCTGCATAACTTTTTGAGATCTAACATAATACGGATAAAAATTCCATTTTTAGGACCGGATTACAGATTTTTTACCCATTTTATGGATTACGAGTTTTTTACCCGTAATTTAGTTGACAAAAATAAAATCTGTAATCTGATTCACCGGGTTAAAAACCTGTAATCTGGATCAAATTACGAATTTTTTAACCCAGATTGCTGACGTTGACACCATTTTGAGAATTTTATTTTTTTTAGGTACTAAATTAATATTTTCTGTGATAGTAGCACCAAATAAAAAAAATCCCTTATATCGGCTAACTAAATAATTAAGTTGTGGACAGCCATCCATTTTCTACCGGATGTCACCAGTTATTAAATTGATTGTTTTGTTTTCATGTTTAATACCATCTCGAAACTAAATAAAATGATTAATCTAAATCGAATTGAAAATAAGTTTGAAATAAAAATTTCTTTCAGAAGGTTCGAATTCACCACAGTTGTCAATGATAACGGTAATTTGTAGCTATTTGAGCAATGTTTTCCATGTGGGAGTGGGAGCATGACTTCTGAACTTTTGCCCTCAATTTAGTTTCATGGGCGGCCATCCCAATGCTAACGACTTAACACAAACAATGACAAATTATGATTTTTAATAAGTCTATTTTTATTAATACCAAAAGAAAAGAAAAAAATTACTTGAAAAACAACCAGAAAAAAAACTACCCCTAACCCTCTTGTGACATCAAGTTAAATTTTGCTGTATCCATGTAGTAGCCTGTTTGTCCTTTTGGATGCTTTGTGTAAACTGCTCCTCCTTTGCAAGGTCCCCCACTTTTGACTCAAAAGATCTAACTTATTCACAATCGGCACCCGGGGCATGACCCCATCACCTTGGACCATATCCAATAGTTTGGTAAGAACATGTCTTTGTCCCCACCTATGGAGACTAAGAGAATAGTGATTTGTATTTGTATTGATATTGATTTTTGTGATAGTAATTTGTATGTGTAACCTTATTAGTTTATATATGCTGTGATATTAGTTTGTCTATAAAAATAATAATATTGATTTACAAATATAATTCCAATTTGGGGACAAATTTTTTAGTCTACACGGAATCCAATCTAACACCATGTCAACTTGTTTCGCCCCGTCCTGTTGTCGAGGGAACTAGCTGTGACTTCCAACAACTTGTAATCTTATGACCTATTATCCTGCAACGAGAGCAGAAACTAGACAGATTCTCATGAGTAATTTTAAATTATAACCCAAGAATTCTTGCCTGGTCTTTCTAATAGCACCTTCTGGAAGCGACTTGGCCAAGTCCATCTCAACAAGCACCCGAACATAAATCCCAAAACTTCGGCCAAGTGTATCCCTGTTTGCTCTTATAGGATCACCAACTGTTGCAGTCAATCCCAACAGAATATCAGGATTTATATACTACATGAAGTCTTACTCAAACTTTTGCAACCAAAATGGTTTTCTTGGTCGGAATAAAATATCGATACAAAAGTTCATGTGACAATTTCAAGACAGTAGACCAGGCAAACTCTGTATCCGGCTCGTTTTGCATACTCCGCGGTACGAGCAGCAAATCATTTTCATTAACCAGAACCGAAAAAATGACTGAACAAGAACTTGCCACCACCAATTAAGTCCATTCGCGAAGGGTTGTCCAAGCTTACCCAACGGTTGCAAGGGACAAGATCCTTCAATCCCGCGCATTTTCCATGAACACCAAGTGTTGCACGTAGTCTCTATGCCAATTATTTGTTATGAAATTGACCAATGCGAAAATAAGATCACGCAAAAAATACGAACACAAGATATAACGTGGTTTGATTTAAAGTTTACATTCACAATGAAACATGTCTAACCTCAAACAATTTTACTACAACTCATCCTACATCTTGATTCGGATATTACCTATGTCATTAATCTTACAAGCAAAACCATCATTCATAGTTACTATACCTGAATCAAGAAACTTGTAGGCGTCGAATCAATTTCTCTTGGGCGTAATATGAAAAGAACAAATGTTATATAAAATCTGGGACTCTAAAAGCTTTGGACATGATAAAACAGAAAGATAGTCATCATTTGACCTGTCTAAATATGAACCTTATTTATGGATGTCGATCTTCCCTCACGGTCCCAAAGTCTTTTTGGAGAATTCTTATTCATGTTTCTTTTTTTTTCTCTACTCGAAACAATTTCCCTTGAATCTCCATGACTCTGTCTTAGATCCTCTTCTATCTTTTGCTCCTCGATCATCATGGAAACCCCTCACAACCAGTTCTTCTATTTGTTCATCTCCAATTTTTCGCTTTGATGAACCCTAGGAGAGCATTTGCAATATCTTCTACCAAAAACTCATTTTTCCAAGTTAAGGTTGTAACCAAATTTTTGTAGGAACCCGGTAACAAATTTAGGAACAACAATGTCTTATTTTTTTCCCTCAAACTTCACATCAACCTTTTCAAATCATTAATAAGCTCACTAAAATTATTGATATGTTGGCTCAAATCCAAGTCCAACTTCATCTTGATTCCATACAACCGTTGCTTAAAATAAAGTTGGTTTGACAAAGAGTTAAACATATACTCTGCCTCTAATTTTTTCTATACCTCAACTAGTGACTCTTCATCAATCACGTGATACATCACGTCATCTGCCAAGCACAAGAAAATTATCGTCACTACCTTGACCTCTATCACTTTCTGTTATTGGTCCTCCATATTCTCGGGTTTTTTCTCCAAGAGTGTAATGACTATCCCTTGTTGCACGAGGAGATCCTTGACAAGCCTTTGTCATGACCCAAAATTCGAGAAATCATTGAATTTTACAAGAGCGAATTTCATGCCTTGAGCCACCGACTCCTAACCAAAAGCTCTGATATGAGTTGTTAGGAAAATTATCAACGCGTAAATAAGATCGCGCAAAGAACACGAACACAAGATATAATGTGTTTCGTCTTGAAATCTATGTTCAAGGTGAGAAAGAAGAACTTTTTTATTAATGAATACAAGGTATAAAGCCATACACAATTCTAGGTAACACATTTTTATACAATAGACATCACTTTGAAATCCAAAAAAACCTATCTAGGTCCAATTAAGAATCCAAAACAAGAGCCAAAACTAAATCAAAAAAGCCGTTTGCGAGGACTTGACGGCTACAAATAGGCTCGCACCCACTTGCCCAAACTTTTATATCCCCTTGCGTTAGTCTGGCGTATGCCAGCTTTCTCAATTTTGCGAACATCCCAACATTATTTTCCTAAAAAACATTTATTTTTTCAAAATCAATGTTCTTTACACATCCAAAAATATATCATGAGAGATCTAAATATGAGATGGTTTCCAGCCCGAAGGTATGGTGTTTTGAGGGGTTTCAATCTTTAGTTAATTAGGTCATGTAATTATTCTCATGGAGAATACAGCTATCCCCAGATTCCGATGCTTCCCGATTGCTATATTGTATCTATTAATTCTAAGTTATGATCCATTTAGTGCTTATCACTCTTCTTCCCTAATTGTACCAAAATTGCGTGTCACTATGATTGGTGAGTCTGCTTATATTTGCTACTCAAGGTAACATCATCTTGCCTATATTAACCTTTTATCATTATCATGAGAGAAAGAAACCAAGTGATCAAATTATTTTGGGCACAAGTCACCGTCACAATGAAGTTGAAAATCTATTGTTACCCAAATTTGGGGACAGAAAACTTAGTTTTTGAAAGTTAGAGACCTTAAACAAAGGGAGATCAAAACTCCAAAATTAGAGAATAGTTTGCCCTATAAAAAATGCTAGAACATGAATTGCCGTATGAACTGTTAAAAATACAATGTTCTTTAAATAAATTATTCATAACTGATAAATACGTAAATTAATTCGTAATGAGTTATTATAACATAACTGAAATGTGTTCAATTCAAATTATTAAAAATGTAACAATGTTGTATAATTGATATCAAAGTTTTCCTCCTTCAAAAATTCTGCTCGACTCTAATTTAGATAAGTCGACCCAACAAATATGAATAATAGATTGTAACAACCGAAAATAATAATTTGTGGGATTGTATATTTTTTTGTCTTCATGATATTTGTAAAGTTGTTTGGAAATTATTTTCCATTAGTTGTTTGTATTTTAAATGTTTGTAATAGAGAAACGTTATATTTTATTATAAGTTAATTATAACCACTTTTCAGCAAATTATATATCATTCAGTACAAAATTCTCTTTATTTAGATGGGTTTTGACGCACAACTTGGGCACCAATTCTCCTCCTTTATTATCCTGCAAGTTTTAGTTGATTGATAGGGTACGGACCAGATTTGGTACTTGAACCGCGTTTCCAGAATAGTCCTTAAAGGCCCATTCGGATTTGGTCCGGGTTGGTTTGTATATAAAGATTAATCGGACTATAAATCATAGTCGAGTACGAAAGATTTGGTTGGGAGGCGGATTTCAAACGATTCCATGAAGCAAATTTATTAGGGAAAATTACCCTTAGGTCCTTGATCTTTACCGAAATCTCCTATTGGGTCCCTCCTGTTACATAAATAATTAATCTGACCCTGTTTTATTCAAAAATATTTGTCTCGGGTCCCCACCGACCAAATCAGACTTTTTTTTTAATTTTTTGTCATGTGAAATGACTATTTTACCCTTCACAAAATGAAAAATTTCATTATATTTTTGTCATTTTGTGAAGGGTAAAATAGTCATTTCACATGAAATTTTTTTTAAAAAAAGTCCGATTTGGTCGGTGGGGACCCGAGACAAATATTTTTGAATAAAACAGGGACGGATTAATCATTTATATAACAGGAGAGACCCAATAGGAGATTTCGTTAAAGACGAGGGACCTGAGGGTAATTTGCCCAATTTATTATTCTTGGTTGCAAATGGAACAAGATGTCATCTTATTTATGAACCGATATAAGTTCTTGATATTAATTGCTTGAATTTTTCATATTTATACATAAATTTGAAGATTTGGGGTTGTGGATTGACAAATTAATTCTATGATCAACCAATCAATACTAGTTGGCACACAGATGAAGGCAAATAAGGTGACTTTTTTTAATTCAAAATAGTGAAGATGAGTTTCTGGATCCTTTGTATTAGGATTAATCCATTATATTTCTTGATTAAAGAAGGGATAATATAATTCAGACAGAATAACTTTGTTCGAGTCCGGTACGCCACTCACACTATGAGCGATTTGGCCTCTCTTTGCTTCAATGATTCGCTCGGTTGGCCACGGAATAGAATAAGCCCAAAGTAATTGGCGAAAGGCAAGAAATTATAATAAAGTTAACCATATAACTGTCACGGTCACTTTTCCCTTAACCTCTTTTTATTGGATTTCCGAACTTTATAGGCCATTTTCATTATAGTTCCCTCATTACCATTTTCAGTTGCTAGATAGGCCATGGTTTGGTTCTTATTGGTTCGTCGGCCAAGGACCAAAAATCAACGACTCTATTAATACTCAATTGATGACAAGACCAACAACATTAATGCAGCTGTGTAATCAGTAGCTTGAAGTTACAACCAGAAGTTACAACCATTCTTGGAAAAGAGGCTTCGCTAATGTCCCTTTTCTAGAGTTCTCTAACGCCGGAGGATAGGTTACAAAAGAAGTGAGTACTTGTCCGGAGGCTAAAACCAAAGATTTCTAACAAATCGGCACAAGTGTTTTCAGGATAAATGTATTCAGATCTTACCGAGCACTCCTTACTATGCACTTCCTTGTCCTCATTTTGGTTCATTTCTAACGTAAGTGTGTTAATTAGCTCTTGTGACAATTTTGCTGCATTTCAAAAAAATTTTCCGATTCAAAATTAGATTATTTGGCTCAACAAATATCTTAATTCTAGGTTGTATCAATTAAAAACTAATAATTTGTTGTGTTGAAAAAATATTTTTTTTCTTCGTGATATTTGTAAAGTTGTTTGGAAGTTTTCTTCAATAGCAGTTCTAATTTCCAATGTTTGTTATGGAGAAAAGTTATGCGAAACTGTGTCCGGACGAAAAGTAACGGTCAAATTTTAATTGGAAGGATGTTCGAGAATTGGGTTCATCCAATGCATAATTTCTCTCGAGGTCGAAAACTTCAAGTTTGCCGGCGATAATATTCCAAGAGTTCCAAGTTGATCAAAACATCATCAGCTGCATTCAAAGTATTTGAAACTTGTAAGTAATACTTCTTCGGTTTCTCTCTCGTTTACTTCAATTTTTGAACCTCAATTTTCTTCACACTATGGAACCTGTTACAATAGAATGCCAGGTTAAGGTATTACTCGAAATGCTGTCAAGATATCTGTATCTTTGATTTTTTTTACAAACATTTGATGCAATAGTCGCGTAAACTACGTCAGTTCTGTTTTTTTAAATACAGTTATTGTATCTCTATATAATTTTAAATAAATTTAAAAATGATAAGATTAATTTCAAACCTACAAAATACATGAAATTATAAATTAAATAACTAAATACGAAATTAAAAAAACTATGCATAATTAAAATTAAAATACATAGAATTTAAGTTTTTAGGATTATAATTTAGAGTTAGAGTTTGGGATTTTCTGTCTCGCACGATCCAATGTAAATATTCTAACAAGAAACTCCAATAGCGTTCTTCGATTCGTTTTCCTGGGTTGGACCCAACATTAGCTAGTATCAAACATAAAGAGTAAATTACTTTAAGTTCTTCGAGGTAAGGCTAAATAAATAATTGGATTTTTTATTTTCGAAGGTCGAAGCAAATTTCTTTGTTATTTAGTTTAATTATTTTCTCGACTTTCAAGTTGACATAATTTAAAATTTTATAGTTAAAATTATTTAAGTAATTTGAAAAACAATTAAATTTATATATTTCTCCACACCCCTCTCCTCCCCTCTCCCTTCCATTCCTTCGATGTGCCAGATCCCACCCCTGACCGTCACCACCTCCCAACAGTCAACACCACTGGTGTCGTAGGATCCCCGTCTATACCAAGGGATGATATTTTTAAAAGGTTTGACTTTACTACTCCTAAAAGAAATCATTACAAGAGCAAAGAAAATAGGGATCCAGCCCAGGAGTGACGTCGCAGGTTTTGTTAATGGTTTCACGGGTCTGAATTATCTTTTCAACTCATAACGAGGTAAAAGTGTAGTGATACTCGTTGAACTTTCTTTTGATACCTCACGAGTTGTTGTCGATTGGTTCGACATTAAACTACAAATTTTGTGCTGACGTTATATGACTACCATGTTCTAATTTATAGGGTATTTATTTTTTTGTTAGATGTGGATATCTTAGTCTCTATTTTATTTGGCTTAAAATAAACTTTGTTCAACAAAGACTTAGACATAAATCTTGTTTCCAATTACTTCCATATATCAACTGGTAACTCCTCATCCATCACGTGATACATCACGTTGTCACAACCTTGGTCTCCATCACCTTCCACTCTCGATTCTCTATCTTCTTAGATTTCCTCTTCTAGAGCGTGATGACTATCCCTTGTTGTACGAGAATATCTTTGACACACCTTTTTCATTACCCAAAATTCAACGAACCATCAAAATTTACCGGAGCAAACTTCACACCTTTATCCACCATCCTCTAACCAAAAGTTCTGATACCAGTTGTTCAAAAATTCATTAATGCGGGAATAAGATTGCACAAAGAACATAGACACAAGATATAATATGGTTTGGCCTAAAGCCTACGTCCATGGTAAGAAGGGAGATACACAAAATATTTTCCATTATTTTTGAAAAAATATAGACACAAAATATTTATTTTCCATTATTTTTCTGAAAAATATTTATTTTCAGTTAATTTTGTCAATTTGTCAATTGTCAATTTGTGACTATTTTGCCTAAGTAATAACGGTCTATCTTCATTAGTAAATTTGTGACTATTTTGCCTAAATATTTTTTTTCGATATCATAAGTTGGAGGTGCCGTGAATCCACTTTCATTGATTTGGCAAGTGACAATGGATAAATAGAGGCAAGCATGTGTATACAATTTCATTCCAACTCCGAATCCGAATCCAATTTTTCCCACATCATGGATTACCAGAAAGTCTCGTCTAATTCTTCCATAGCCTTGATCATGGCCTTCCTCACCTTCATGATCATATTGGCCACCCAAAGATACAACAAGATGACCAGCAATTCCGGCACCAAATTACCACCTGGTCCACGACGACTGCCAATAATAGGCAATTTGCATCAGCTGATTAGTTCGCTTCCTCATCATCGCTTCGCGGACTTGGCCAAGATACATGGACCAGTCATGTACCTCAAAATCGGAGAAGTTGGCACAGTCGTTGTCTCTTCCAACCAGGCCGCCGAGGAGGTACTAAGGACGAATGACTTATTGTTAGCCCAGAGACCCTTCTCGGCTGCTGCAGCAGTCATGACGTATAACTTAAAGGGTATCGTGATGTCTCCTTACGGAGTGTATTGGAGACATGCAAGAAAAATCTGTGTGGTTCACTTGACAAGCGCGAAAAGGGTCGAATTGTTCAGGACAATGATGGAGGCCAATGTAGCCATGTTCGTAAGATCAATCTCGGGTTCGTCGAATGACAGGGCATCAGTGGACCTGAGCAAGATCCTACATTCTATCACAACAAACATCATGTTCGAGGCGGCCTTCGGGAACTCGTGCAAGCAAGTGGACAAATTTGCTCATCTGATGACTAGGATATCTGGCATCTTTTCACGTTTCAGTATTTCAGATGCGTTCCCTTCGGTTGGAGTGCTTCAGAAAATCAGTGGAGTGAGGGATAAAATTGTAAGGCTACACCAAGAAGTCGACAACGAGATTGAGAGCATTATTGCAGAGTACAAAGTATCTAAAGAAGCACAGCAGACTAGGGCAAACAACATTCTTGGTGTTCTGCTGGATTTGCAAGATCAAGGCGACCCCGAAGTTTCGCTGTCGGCGGAAAGCATCAAAGCGATTCTCCTTGTAAGTACTTGAAGATCCACTTGCGTAATTGGCTAGTTGTCTGCAGAATCTATTCTTCATTTAGGGGAATTGAAAATCGACGGTTGCATTAGGCAGAAAAAAAAATGGAAATCAGAAGGACAAAAAACATATAGGAATTTACGATCATTGGTTCTGAATTGACATTAATAAATTGTTAGATACTGTTGACAGAGGCGGCCTTAAAATTGCTCAGTATGAACTAGCACGATTTTTCGGTGAATTTTTTATCTTCAGAATCGAGCACTATCGGACTATATTTGGCGGAGGCTCTCCTAATTATTTTGATGCTGATTTATGTCATCACATTTACTTGACCAGGACCTGTTGTTTGCTGGTACTGATACATCGGCAACAGTACTAGAATGGACAATGTCAGAACTAATGAAGCACCCAAAAGTCATGCAAAAGGTACAAGCAGAGGTGAGACAGGTTTTCCTTAACACTTCCGGGGTCAACGAAGCGAGTCTCCATCAACTCAAGTACATGAATGCAGTCATCAAAGAGACTCTAAGGCTGCATCCACCTGTTCCCATGCTACTTCCCAGAGAAGCCCAACAGAGCGTGAAGATTAACGGGTACGAGATACCTCCTAAGACGATAGTGTTCGTTCACGCGTGGGCGATAGGAAGAGACCCTGAGATCTGGACAGATGCAGAGAAATTTCATCCTGAGAGGTTCCTCGAAACTTCTGTCGATTACAAAGGAGGCCACTTAGAGCTGATACCTTTCGGTGCTGGGAGGAGGATGTGTCCTGGAATGATGTTTGGCATGTCTACTGTCGAGTTGACGCTGGCCAACTTGCTCTATCACTTCAATTGGGAACTTCCTGATGGTATGAAACCCGAGTGCCTAGACATGTCTGAAGTTGCTGGAGCTGTTGTCCGAAGGAAGCACGATCTGTGCCTTATTGCAACTCCATTCCGTCCATAATCGGGGTGGATGCAAGAGGTTGAGAATCGAATTCGTTTCAATTATTTAGATATGGGAAGTGGACGAGGTGGTGTGCAGTCGAAATCCAATACGTATTTTAGATTAATGTCAGCATAATAAATAAGAAATCTCTGGGAAGAAATAAGAAGATGGGGAGAATGTGCGTTAAAATTACTCAGTGTCTGTATTGATTCTCTTTAGTTTCCATTTAAATTAGAGGACGCAATTGAACATTTTATCTCACGTACAATAAAACCATAATCCTCAAGTAGGCAAGCCAATTAAGAAAAGAAAAATATAAACCGTAAATGCTATATAAAAAATTAAGTTAAACTAAGGAAAAAAAAGCTAAATTGAATGTTTGAT
Organism: Hypericum perforatum; assembly: GCA_012979155.1. Lineage (NCBI taxonomy): Eukaryota > Viridiplantae > Streptophyta > Magnoliopsida > Malpighiales > Hypericaceae > Hypericum > Hypericum perforatum. The sequence goes on along the minus strand of SOPF01026329.1, from coordinate 76,620 downwards.
ATTTCGTTTTGGATCCTTTTTTCATGTCTAAGCTGCAGTTATATAGAAAAAATAGCTCCAACCCCTAAAAAAAATGAGTTATCGAATCTTCTAATCCAATTCTAATTTTGTTTTGCACTAAACCTGAAAAAGTTAAAAACTAAAAAATTGTAGATTTAGATTTTGTCATGTTGTAGCTTTTAAAATTAACGCAATCAGATAATTGAACCCCAAATTATGAATTTTTTTACCAAAATTGGTCTGGGATAATCTGCAAATTAATTTTTTATTCCATCAATTTGCAATCTCAAATTTTCAGGAGTTTGTCCGTTGTAATCGTTGACCCCCTTTTTGATAACCTCCTGAGCTGATAACTGGAAATTTTATCAATGCTCGTATTATTTTTTGGCAAGTGTGGATGTCCTAATCTTTAGGGTCACGATCATATCCGTTGACTAAAAATAGTTTAAGCACCACTAGGAGTAGTTGAGGTTTAGCCTCGCATAATTTCTGCACCGTCATAGAAGTTAAACTCTTTTCTTTTCCACCTCAATGTTAAAATCTGTCATATCAGCCAGTCTATACGATACAATATTTTCATATGATTGAGTACAGTAAATGAGTAAAATTTTTCTGGCTATGTTAATTTTGTTATGTTCTTTTGTAGTATACAATATCATAATGTAGAGTCCATTTTAGAATTGTAATTTTAAATTCCGGGAACGTATTGTAGGGTCCATTATATACAGGCCTGATTATTTGTGTATTAGTTACATATTAACCGCTATAGGAGCTGCAGCTGAAGACCTGAGGTGACGAGGCGCGTCGGAGCTGCAACTGACAAGGAGGTGAGACATTGACGAGGCTCGTCGGACAGTCGAATTCTCGGAGTGCAGCAGTCGTTGGCCGCTGAGGGTTGTCGGTTATAAGGCGGGTCGGAGTAATTCTATTTTTTTTTCCTAAATTGGTTTTGTGGAAACAGGAGGCTGCTAAAGGCGGGGCAAAAAGATTTAGGTTTTCTGCGTTGGAAATCAACGGCTTGATTTGGTTTTTCCAGGTCTATGTCTCGGAAACCGAACCAGAAACTGCTTTTCCAGGAAAACAAGAACTGGACCAGACCAGACTTACAAACAACTTGGTTTGCTTCGGCTTTCGGCTCAATTCAGTTCACTTTTCATTTTTTTTTCTCATCCCTATGTATGTCTACTGATTACATTAATTACAACCACGTATATTTAGTCATAAAGACTAATACCTATCGAACTAATCATTATATCATGATCAGCAGTCCGGGTTCAGGGGGTCAAATCGAGGTCCGTCGAAGCTTGATTGGCCAGGACGAGGTCCGGATCTCTCGCCCGTCCTTATTCCTTGATGAACTGAATCAAAATTATACTTGATTTTGGACAAAGATACTATTGAATAAATCATCCGACCAAATATAACTTTTGACTTTGGACAAAGATATCAGATGATCATGGGAAAAAACACTTATAAAAGCATTGATCTTACAATAGGGCCAACACCTAAGAAACATATACAACTTTAACCAAATACAAATTCCAGTTTGGAGTCGACAACTATATTGAAGGCTAAGATAACAAAGGAGCCAATGCAACTGAACTGTTTTTTTGCAAAGTACTGATATATCAAAGGAGTTGTCATTGGAATGGGAGGATCTCGATCCTTATTCGGCTGAAGGGGGATGGTAAAGAAACGGGATCAGGCATAGATCCGTCTTTCTTCTAAGCATAGCGTCGAGAACCTCAGACATGTCAAGGTCTTCCAGATTGGTGTTGTTTGGAGATTTCCAGTCAAAATGAAACAGAAGATTGGCAAGCTGAAGCTCGACGTTCTTTATGCCAAGTGATATTCCTGGACAGATCCTTCTACCCGCGCCAAATGGGATGAACTCAAAGTTGTTTCCCATGTAATCAACGGAACTTTCAAGGAATCTCTCTGGAAAAAATGTATCAGGGTCATTCCAATATTTAGGATCTCTTCCAATAGCCCATGCGTTGACGATGATTTTGGTCTTTTCGGGTATGGTGTAACCGGAAAGCTCGCACGTCATTCGGTTTTCACGGGGGAATAGAAAAGGAGCAGGAGGATGCAGCCTCAGAGTTTCTTTGACAATCAGCTTCAGGTACTTGAGTTCATCGAGTCTCGACTCATCGACGCTTCCATTTCCATTGAAGACTTGCCTGACTTGTGCCTGTGCCTTTCTCATGATTCGTGAATTTCTCAGCATCTCTGCCATTGCCCATTCAATTGCTTTTACGGATGTCTCGCTTCCCCCGAAGAAAATATCCTGAAATAAAAAAAGATCACAGCACATAATTTGATTACGACCAGATAAAGAAAAGGCACATTGAACTTACAAGGAGAACAGCTTTGATTTGATCATTTTCCAAGGAAAATTTCGAGTCCTGGCTTCCCTGAAATTTCAGTAGAACATCGACAAGATCTTCTTCGGTCTTGCTTCTATCAGCTTTCCAAGATTTATGCTCGTTGATGATTCGCTCCACTAGCTCATCAATCAATTCATGGAGTACCTCCAACCGTTGTTTGATCCCACCAAGTGAGCGAAGCCATTTATAGGAAGGGAAAATATCTGCGGGGCTAAACCCTGCTGCCAACTCTGTAGCTTCATGAACATAGCTAATATACTTTTCATTGTCATTGCAATTGTTACCAAATGCTACCCTCCAAATGATGTTGAACGTTGTTGATGAGATGATCCTGCTAATGTTAATCGACGACCCTGCATTCGAGGAGATGTAACCGACGAGGTTTGAGATCTCTTCCTCTCTGATCGGTCGGAAGGATTGCACCCGGCTAGGACTCAGCATCGCCAAATTGCAAATCCTCCTTAGCTGCCTCCAGTACTCACCGTAAGGTGAAGAGACAATGCTCTTTGAATTGTAAGATAAAATACTGGCAGCAAGGATAAAAGGCCTATCAGCCAGAAGAGAGGCATGCCTTTCCATCACCTCTTTCGCGGCCTCAGGAGAGGAAACCACAACCACGGGAACTTCGCCGAGCTGAATATGCATCAATGGTCCATGTTTCTTTGCCAAGTCGTGTAGGCGACGATGAGGCAGATATCCGGCCAGGAGATGCATATTGCCTATGATCGGTAGCTTCCTCGGCCCAGGAGGCAAGAGTGCTTTTTTCATTTTCTTGGATTTTAATCCTTTTCGAGTTTTTATTGCCATGAAACCAACAAGGACCAATGTGATTAGGCTTAATAAGAAGAGAGATTCTGCTTCCATTTTGAAGAAAATGTAAATGACAGCTATTTAAGAATGTGTGCAACGTTTGAGTTTCATGCAAAGTCTTATTTATACTACCTTCCGTAGTAGCAAATGTGGGTGTCAATCTCCCTCTACAGTACCGGATTACACGTTGGTAGGCAAAATGACAGAATGACTGTACAGTTCCTATCCGATTAGTATTGTGTGTTGGATTAATATAAATTAACACACTGATTCTGTTAGTATAATTAATGGAAAATATAATTTTCAATATATCATCTTATTTCTTCAAAACTATCATTTGAAAATTTATTACAATATCAATAAGTCCCTTAAAAGAGATTTATCGGATTAAACATTGCACAAATTTTGACTTTGCTAATTTATAATAAATAGAGTCGTACGAGCACAACAATAAGCACCAGATTATTTTAATTGTATATCATGTTAGAATATTTATATTTAAACCAAATCCCTTAATTTAATGAGTTAATAAATTGTTTACACATAATTTACCATTATTACTCTAAAACAATATGGTAATCTCAAGAAATTTTATGCTGCAACCGAACTTCTTAAGCTGTTCATTTTCTCCTACCTAGGCTTAAGATGTACTACTTTTTAGTAAACTTAATAATACCTTGAATATTGAGCGTACAATATATGCCAAATTTCCAGTCCCATCTGGACTTTAAATATTGATATGGGCCAAAGTACCATTAATGGTTGCTCTAATTTATATTGCGGCGGCAGGCAAACTTGACTCGAACAGTACGTTCCAACATAATTCGACTCGAATTCTCCTTTCACTATTTTTCGTATGTCTTATCATTTTGAAAATCGTGCCTGTTTGAAATTTACTGTACGTATGCACCCCCTTCCATATTTGACTAGACGAGTCCATGTGTCGAGGAATTCACAAATTTTGGAAGTTAAATACATCAGCTAGTTTCGATCATACAAGCAGAATTATTATCCATAGTTATCAAACCTGAATCAATAAACTTCTAAGTGTTGAATCACTTTTTTTTGGCACCATGTGAAAAAAACAAACTCTATCCAAAATCCAAGAATCTGAATGTTTTGGACCTAACAAATATAATGATAATCAGCAATCGCCCCGTCTGAATACGAAGCTATTTTCACGAATGTCGATCCTCCCTCACGGTCCCAAGGTCTTCTTGGACAATTCTTCTTCTCGTGTCCTTTTTTTCTGTACTCGAAGTAATTTTTTTTAATCTCTTTGACCCGACCTAGATCTCCTACCATCTTTTACTCCTCGATCACCATGTTTACTCTTCACAACTAGCACTTTAATTTGTTCATCTCTCGTTTTCCTCCTTTGATGAGACCTTAGGAGAGAACTTGCAATATCATCTATCACAATATACTCCTTGTCTTAAGTTATGGTTGTAACCAAATACTTGTAGAAACCTGGTAAGGAATAAAAGTGCAACAATGTATTGTCTTCTTCCTCGAACTTCACATTAAATTTTCTCAAATCATTAAGAGATTGACTCAAACCATTGATCTGGTGGTTCAAATCTAATTTATACTTCATATTTATCCCTTAAACCGTTGCTAAGATAAATCTTGGTTACAACGACATAGACATATATCTTGCCTTAAATTTCTTCTATACTTCAATTGGTGAATCCTCATCCATCACGTGATACATCACGTTGTCAGCTAAGCACAAACAAATTGTCACCACCTTGGCCTCTATCACCTTCCACTCTTGGTCTTTCATCTTCTTGGATTTCTTCTCCAAGAGGAGATATTTGACAAGTCTTTGCTATAACCGTCAAACTTTACAAGAGCAAACTTTGATACACCATCCTCTAACCAAAAGCTTTGATAACTGTTGTTAGGAAATTCACCTACGCATGAATAAGATTGCACAAAGAATATAAACACAAGATATAACGTAGTTCGAGTAAAAGTTTACTTCTATGTTGAGAAGGAAGAAATTTTATTGATAGATACGAGTCACAATATCATACATAACTCTAGATTACATATTTTTATGTAATAGGCAATACATGGAATATAAGAAAATCTACTTAGATTGAATTAGGAGTAAAAAATAAAAGCCAAAACTAATTTGGAAAAACTATCTACAAGGGCTTGGCGGCCAATAGGCTGGCACTCGCCTATGTAAGCTTTTGTACCCCTTCTTTGAGCAAGAGGTCTCGCGTACAACAGCTTTCTCAATTTTGTCAACATTCCAATATTATTTTCCTGAAAAACATATTTTCTTAAAAATATTTATTTTCCAAAATCAATGTTCTTTACATATCCAAAAATGTATCATGAGAGATCTAAATACGATATGAGTTCCTGGACTTATCAATTAATTTTGAAAATATCCGGAATAATTAATAACAGTCTATCTTCATTAGTCATTTTGTGACTGTTTTGCCCAAATTGTTGATATAATAAGTTGGAGGTGCCGTGAGTCCACTTTCATTGATTTGACAAGTGACTATGGTTAAATAGAGTCAAGCAGGTATATACGAATTCATTGCAACTCCGAATCCGAATCCAATTTTGCCCACATCATGGATTACCACAAAGTCTCGTCTAATTCTTCCATAGCCTTGATCGTGGCCTTCCTCACCTTCATGATCATATTGGCCACCCGAAGATACAACAAGATGACCAGCAATTCCGGCACCAAATTACTACCCGGTCCACGACTGCCAATAATAGGCAATTTGCATCAGCTGATCAGTTCGCTTCCTCATCGTCGATTCGCAGACTTGGCCAAGATACATGGACCAGTCATGTACCTCAAAATCGGAGAAGTTGGCACAGTCGTTGTCTCTTCCAACGAGGCCGCCGAGGAGGTACGAAGGACGAATGACTTATTGTTAGCCCAGAGACCCTTCTTGGCTGCTGCAGCAGTCATGACGTATAACTTTGAGGGTATCGTGATGTCTCTTTACGGAGTGTATTGGAGACATGCAAGAAAAATCTCTGTGGTTCACTTGACAAGAGCGAAAACAGTCGAATTGTTCAGGACGATGATGGAGGCCAAAGTAGCCATGTTCGTAGGATAAATCTCGGGTTTGTCGAATGACATATTATTTGCAGGTGATCCAGATTCTCTCCTAGCGACCGCTAGAACCCCAACAACCGCTAGGACCAATACTACATCCCTGGAGTAGCGATCGCTACTAGGCTGGCGACTGCTACGTCTTCAATTTCTTTGCAATTTTCTTCCTAATATGAAATTAGGGTTAGGGTTAGGGTTAGTTAGCCACCACTATATAAGTCTTCTTTGTACGTCTTATGACACAAGTTGAGACAATTGCAACGCTTTTTTCCATAAAAATGACACAAGTTGAGACAATTGCAACGCTTTTTTCCATCATAGTGAAACTCCTTGCCATCGTGCACCCGTAGTTTTTTCCTGATTTGGGTTTTCTACGTAAATCTTTGTCTCGTTGCTTTTACACGCTTGTTCCCTCTGATCTATACTAACAAATGGTATCAGAGCCTGTTGGATTAATTGCGTATTTAAGATGGCCTCCATGAAGTATGATCTTTCGCTATTAGATCGGGATACCTGATTCTTTTTGTGGCAGATGAAGATGCAAGCGTTGTTGGCACAGGGTGACTTTGATGATGCTTTGGACAGTTTTGGCAAGAAGCCTATTGCCTCTTGGTCTGAGGATGAGAAGAGGAAGGACCACAAGGCCTTATCACGAATTCAACTCCATCTCCATAACAACATCCTACATGAAGTTCTCCACGAGAAGACTGTTGTTGCCCTGTGGTTGAAGCTAGAAGGGATTTGTATGGCAAAAGATCTTACCAGTAAGATACATCTGAAGCAGAAGTTGTTCTTGCACAAGTTACAAGAGGGAGGTAACTTGTTACAACATATTTTTTATTTTAAAGAGATTGTTGCTGACCTAGTGTCTATGGAAGTCAAGTATGATGAATTGAAGATTTGGGTCTAATTGTATTATGTTCACTGCCAAGTTCTTATTCCAATTTTAGAGACACAATCCTTTATAGTCGCGATACCCTCACTCTCAATGAGGTTTATGAAGCCTTGTACACCAAGGAGAAGATGCGACAGATGGTGTCTGCTGATGGTTCAAGCGGCTCTCATGCTAATGGCTTACTGGTTCATGGTAGATCAAAGGAGAATGGCTCAAATAATAGATCTCATGATAAAAATTCGAAAGGTAACAAAGGCCGCTCAAAATCCAAAGGCAAGAATAACAAATCTTGTAAGTATTGTAAGAGAGATGGGTACGACATCTCTGAGTGTTATAAGTTGCAGACCAAGGAGAAAAGAAATAACACAAATAAGTTTGAGACTGATGGTTCTGCAAACTGTGTTCCCGACAGTGAGACTTTTGCTATTATTGCTGGATGTGTTGATCCTAACAATGAGTGGATTCTTGATTCAGCTTGCACATATCACATGTGTCCTTGTAGAGATTGGTTTATTACCTTCGAACCAACTATTAATGTTAGATCTGTTATGGGCTATGACAACTCATCAAGCAAGATTGACGGTATTGGTTCTGTCCAGATCAAGATATTTGATGGCACGATCAGACTCTTGACAGATGTGCATTATATTTCGAGGATGAAGAGAAATCTCATCTCGCTAAGTGTCCTTGATAATAAAGGATACAAGTTCGCTAATGGAGAAGATGTTTTGAAAATCACGATAGGTTCTCTTATCGTGATGAAAGCTGACCTGATGAAGTCAAATGGACTTTATTATCTCCGAGGTTCGACAATATCAGGTACTGCTTCTCATGTTATTCGAATAATATTTCTGATGTTAATGATATTTCTAATTTATGGCATATGCATCTCGGGCATATGAGTGAATTTGGTTTAGCAGAGATGAGCAAGTGTGGACTCTTTAATGGTTATATCAATGACCATCTAAAGTTTTGTGAGCATTGTGTCTTCGGTAAGCACAAGAGAGTGACATTCAACACCGCTACTCACAAAACAAAAGGCATTCTTGACTACTTGCATTCCGATCTTTGGGGACCAGCACAGGAGACATCTATTCACTACAAGAATAATGGAATATAGAGAGGAAAAAAAATTGCCGCTAAAAGCTTAAAATCCCCTCAAATGTGATTTTGATGGAAAAAAGTTCGTAGCCGAAATTCGCCGCAATATCTCTACCGTCCAAACTATATTGCAGCACAGGGGTTGCCACTATAGGTATTTTCGGTAATAAAAGTCACCGTAATAGGGTAGCATATTAGTGGCAAAAGTAGCGCCACAAAAAGTTATAGCGGCTGTCATTACTCCCCCGCTAAACCAATTGAGGCAAAATTAGTGGTGCCCCTCAAATATTTTTTCAATAACTAAGGAAGGCAGAAAAAATCATCGCTAAAAACCAATTGAGGTAGAATTAATGGTACCGCTAAAATATTTTTGTGATAACTAATGAATCCTTGCATAAACATATATGATTCGTAAAAAATCATCGCAAAAAACGTGTAACAACAAACTTTATTTAGATTCAATATCCCCGCAAAATTATTTTTGAGGCTATATACAATTGCCACTATTCTAATTTTACGGGACCATTCTAATATTGTTTTAAATTAAATGTTTAATTTGATTTAATTTATTTCCCGTGCTATTTATTTATCTTCTGGATCATTTCTTTATTTGAATTATTAAATACCAACTATTCATATATAATATTACAAATATTATAATACACACTAAAAAAAAATCATCATGCATTTTATACATGCTAATACCAAAAATACAAAATGTCATCATGGATCATATAGATTAAAAATCCAAGCATAAAAGCATAAACGTCTAATACGCATGGAGAACCAAGGTTAAACAAAAACAAAAAAGAAAGATCTATATTCACAAAGTGGCGTACACAACCTCTTCTATTATTTGCAACATGAACATCGCTTCGGTGCTTTTGAGCGGGATGCTCATTGATTCGAAGACGCTTTGTCGTGGTCGAGAGCTGGAGCTGAGTCACTGGAAGGTGGGCCTCTGGCTGGTCCAAGGTAAGACCATGTCAAGGCTGCGGTGCCCAAGGTGATTGCGGCTGCTATCGATCCCCAAACCCACTGCTGTCTTCTTCTCCTTGTCAACCTTTTCCGATGGGCAACCTCTGCAAACATAATGAATCATGGAGTTTAGAAGAGCACCAAGGCTAGAAAATCTGTGGAATCGGGAACCCTGCTGGTGGTTTACTTGCCATGGTTCATCAAAATGAAGAAAAAAGTTAACAAATCCATGTTTCTAAATAATATAAACCTCCTGCATGTTGCGACTAGTGCAAATGTCACATGAGAAGAAGAAATTGTATTTAGAGGAACCTCACCTACAACTTCTTGATTTCTTTGAGACATTTCTTGGTTCCTAGCCTCGTAATAATGAAGTCGGTCCAACAGTCTAGCAATCTCAATGTTTTTTTGCCTCCAACCGAGCTTCCATCTCCATCTCAATCTCTGCTTCTGCAGTGCCACTACCAATAGAGTTTGCAACAAAATGAGCAATATAAACTTGCTGGCACAGCTCTTCGGTAGGTTCAACATCTTGCAAATTCTCGGCTGTTTCAACAGGATACGCTGGCAGAGTTAGTCCAACAAGGGCAAGTTTCTGCCTGACCTTTTGCCAATGACTTAGCATGCTAGATCGAGCTTCTTCTGCTTGCTTTCGCTTCTCTATTTCCATTAGCAAGTTCAATCTCATTTCTCGAAGTTCTGCTTCAGTGTCTCGTATAGAAGAGAACTGTTGCCCACTCTAAGTTGACAACTCTATTATTTATTTGCTAGTTGTCTGCAGAATCTATTTCCATTAATTTTGGGTTGAAAATTGACGGATGCATTAGGCAGAAAAAAATGGAAATCAGAAGGACAAACATATAGGAATTTACGACCACTTGTTCTGAATTGACATAAATAAATTGTCTGATACTGTTGATAGAGGCCTAGATCTCGGAAGTTTGCGGACTTTGGTTCTGAATAACCGTAGGCGGCCTTATAATTGCTCAGTACGAACTAGTACAATTTTTCGGTTGAATTTTTGCTATTCAGAATTGAGCACTATCGGACTATATTTAGCATTGGCTCTCCTAATTATTTTCGTGCTGATTTATGTCATCACATTTACTTGACCAGGACCTGTTGGTTGCTGGTACTGGTACATCGGCAACAGTACTAGAATGGACAATGTCAGAACTCATGAAGCACCCAAAAGTCATGCAAAAGGTACAATTAGAGGTGAGACAGGTTTTCCATAACACTTCCGGGGTCAACGAAGCGAGTTTCCATCAACTCAATTACATGAATGCAGTCATCAAAGAGACTCTAAGGCTGCATCCACCTGTTCCCATGCTACTTCCCAGAGAAGCCCTACAGAGCGTGAAGATTAACGGGTACGAGATACCTCCTAAGACGATAGTGTTTGTCCACGCGTGGGCGATGGGAAGAGACTCCGGAGTTGATACCTTCTGTCGATGACTTTATCCGAGATCTGGACAGATGCAGAGAAATTTCATCCTGAGAGGTTCCTCGAAACTTCTGTCGATTACAAAGGAGGCCACTTCGAGCTGATACCTTTCGGTAATGGAAGGAGGATGTGTCCTGGAATGATGTTTGGCATGTCTACAGTCGAGTTGACGCTCGCCAACTTGCTCTACCACTTCAATTGGGAACTTCCTGACGGTATGAAACCCGAGTGCCTAGACATGTCTGAAGTTGCTGGAGCTGTTGTCCGAAGGAAGCACGATCTGTGCCTTATTGAAACTCCATTCCGTCCATAATCGGGGTGGATGCAAGAGGTTGAGAATCGAATTCGTTTCGATTATTTACATATGGGAAGCGGAAGAGGTGGTGTGCAGTCAAAATCCAATACGTATTTTAGATTAATGTCAGCATAATATATAAGAAATATATGGGAAAGAAATAAAAAGATCGGGAGAATGTGCGTTGATATTAGTTTCGGTGTCTACATTGATTCTCTGTTTAGTTTCCGTTTAAATTAGTGGACGTAATTGAACATTTTATCTCACGTACCATAAAGAGTTTGAAGTATATTTTTGAGCAGCGAGATTTGAAGTGTTTGCGCTTAAAATATGGAGGCATTATCTCTACGGTGAGAAATTTGAAGTGTTTATTGATCATAAGAGTTTGAAGTATATTTTTGAGCAGCGAGATTTGAATATGAGGCAGAGAAGATGGATGGAGCTTTTGAAAAACTACGATTGTACCATCAGTTATCATCCTGGCAAAGCGAATGTGGTTGCGGATGCTTTGAGTTGGAAGTCAGCGGGTAGTTTGGCACATATGTCAGTGACACGAAGACCTTTGATTTTGAGTATTCATGAGTTATTTGACCAAGGGTTGGAATTGACTACAGATTTAAACAAAGATGAGCCAGTGTTATTGGCTGAAATCCATTTACAACCAACGATACGTGGTCGGATTGTGGAACTACAACGAGAAGACCCTGAGATAGTGGAGATGATTGGAAAAGTTGAAAGAGGTGAATTGCCAAAATTTAGCCTTAGTACTAATTGTATCTTACATTATGGTACTCGATTGGTCGTGCGTAATGTAGGAGACGTGAGGAGAGATATCATGAGTCAAGCACACAAGGCTGTTTATAGTATACACCCTGGTTCGACCAAGATGTACAATGATATGAAGAAGTGCTACTGGTGGAATGGCATGAAAAAGGATATCGGGGAATTTGTCGGAAAGTGCTTAACTTGTCAATAAGTGAAGGCCGAACACCAAAGACCTTCTGGTTTGTTACAGCCATTGAACATTCCAGAATAGAAGTGGGAGCAGATCACCATGGATTTGTTAGTAGGTCTTCCAACTTCACCGAAAGTATTTGATTCTATTTGGGTGATCGTGGATAGATTGACAAAGTCTGCACATTTTTTGCCTATCAAGAGTACTTATGATGCAACGAAGTTTGCCTAACTATTTATTGATCAGATTGTACGACTACATGGAGTTCCGATTTTGATAGTTTCAGATCGGGGGACACATTTTACATCTCGCTTTTGGAAGAAGTTCCAAGACTCCATGGGCACTCGGCTAGATTTGAGCACAGCTTTCCATCCTCAGATAGACGGACAGTCAGAATGGACAATCCAAGTATTGGAAGATATGATGCGAGCTTGTGTGATGGATTTCGGTGGAAGCTGGGAGCTTTATTTGCCTTCAACGAAGTTTGCTTACAACAACAGTTATCAGTCTAGTATTCAGATGACACCTTACAAAACTTTATATGGTAGGAAGTGCAGGTCTCCGATTTGTTGGGATGATGTTGGTGAGAAGCAACAGTTAGATCTTGAATTCATGCAAGAAACCATTGACAAAGTTAAAGTAATTCAAGAATGCCTACGGGTAGCTCAAAGCAGACAAAAGTCATATTCAGATAAGAGAAGAAAGGATATTGAGTTTGAAGTGGGTTCGAATGTGTTTCTCAAGGTATCACCGATGAAGGGGATTATGAGATTTGGCAAGAAAGGCAAACTGAGTTCGAGATATGTAGGACCATTTGAGATTCTGGAACAGGTTGGCCGATTGGCTTATTGCTTGGCACTATCACCTACATTCGCAAATGTACATCCAGTGTTTCACATTTCAATGCTTCGGAAGTATCTACACAATCCCTCGCATGTGTTAGATCAGCCGAATGTGGATTTTCAAGACGATCTTACCTACGAGGAGCGACCTTTACGGATAGTAGACAGACAAGTGAGAAGTCTCAGGACAAAAGATCTTCCGTTTGTGAAAGTAGAATGGCAACACCATTCTTCTGTAGAGGCTACATGGGAATTGGAGATAGATATGCAGGAGAAGTATCCGCATCTGTTTGAGTGACATGGTACGTATTTCATACCTCTACTAAATTCGAGGACGAATTTTCATAAGGGGGAGAATTGTGATAGCCTCGCAAATGATCAACCGTTAGCACATTATGCCATTTATGTGACGGGATGAGTTTCAGAAGTGTGTTTAGATTTCCTTTGGTCCCTTTAGCGAGTTGGTTCAAGTTCGACAAAGTTGACGTAATGAACTTCCGACTTCCGCAAATGTAGTTGGTCATTTCTCGGGTAGATTGACCTTTGCTCACTTAAATAACCATAACTTCTTCATTTTTGCTCCAAAAATTTAGAGTGAGTACAATTTAAAAACTAGACACAATATGCTACATAGTCATCCACAAGTTTGGTCAGAAATCAAAGGAAGTAGGTGAAATATAAGCTTAAAGTTGCTGCCCTGTGATTGGACCAAAGAATTACCATAACCAATCACATATGTTTACTTAAGTAAATGGGTAAAAGAGGTGAGGAAGGGCTGGAACTGACTCACCTACTTACCTTTTGCACTTAGGAAAGGTATAGAAGAGGTGGGAAACTCAGTTGGTTCGTCACAAAACAAAACAGAAGAAAAGTAGAGAGAGTTGAGGAGAGAGGAACAAGCAAGCAGGTCAAAAAGTTACGACTTGGTAAGTTCCTCTCTGTTATGATTCAGGTTTTATGATTCTAATGAAAGTTGTAGAGAACAAAGAGATCTTTCTTGTGCTAAAAACCATTTGTGATTTGGATAAAGGATTCAACGGCAAAATCATTTTGAAGACAGAGCACGTTTCTCGGGTAGTTAGTGAGCAATGCGAAGAAGATCAGCCTTGTAAGTGGACTTATACACCGAGTTAGATCACGAACTTTGGGTAAATTTCAGACGACTTCAGTAGCTTTCTTGTGATATATTTTTGTGGATTTTGGTTCAGATAATCGACCGAAAACATGTTTTGAATCTGATGTTGTTATATGAGCACCTAGTTGAGGTCATTGAGGAAAATGTGATTAGTAAGCATATTTAGGCTCCGAATTTGGATTTGATGTTCTGAATTCAATTGTAGAGAACTTGATAAGCTTTCTGAATATGTATCATATGTGTGAATTGGGTTAGGGAAACGTCTTGTGCATGCTTTTGAAGTTCAGAGAGTGTGGCTGAGTTCACAGCTGAGCAAGTTTGAGAGTTGAGCTTGATAAGTTAGTTCTTTTTGGATTCTGAGGTTAATTGTTGGTTCTAAAATGTTAAGTACATACAGGGGGGTTGTGTTAAAGTGAAGTTTGGGCTTGGTATAGTATGTTTGAGTGATTTTCGATGATTGCTTGCGACAAAACTTGCGATAAGCTTTCTTGATGTTTGGTTGGCAAAATTAGATTGTCGTATGCATGTTAAGCATGAGTGAATTGAGTACAGAATATATATATGTGGATATTTGATATGGAATCAAGTGAATGAAGGATTTGAGCTATTTGATTATGGTTGAATGATTTGTGATGACGACTTGCGAATGCACTTAAGTTGGTCGTTTTGAAGTGTATGAGGTGAATTTGTTTTGGAAACCAATGGTTAACCTTGTTATGCGATTTTGAATTGTTGTTCAGATTTTTGACGTTGAAGGAACTTCTTGTGGAAGGAGCATCAGATTTGGAAATTGATGCTTTCGAGCGCTATTTGTTTGAGTAAGAGGATAGCACATGATAACTTTGGTTGTGTCTGTTGTATGTTTGTTTCGGAATTTGATTATGTGCGTCACATGCATATGGTTTGGTCCATGGTACGTTTAGACACATTTGTGAGTGGTGAGGCATGTGACATTTGTGAACAGCCAGCTAGATTGCTTGCTTGGGGCTGATTTGTTTTGTCTGATGGATATATTTTGGACTGTTGGGTCATTTGTCTGATAAGATATGTGTTTTGTGAGAGAAATGAATAGGCTTTCCCGTACTAACCGGGGATGTTAGTCTATGAGCTTATAGTTTTGGGGGTATCGCTAGTGTACATTTGTAAGCTTTGGCCAGTTTACATTTATGCACTAGTTTCTGTTATTTGTGAATGAAAGAATCGCTTGGCCATTTGGATGCCTCTGTCACTGAAGAAGTGGTGTTACAAAAACCTATTCATAGCTCTCTGTCTGTGTGTGCGTGTGTTGATATTTGTGTTTGGTAATAGCATTTGATGTTCACGCATTTTGTTTGAGTGAAGTCGAGCATGATTAAGTTCTGTCACATGCATATTTCAGCCATAACTAATATATTATGTTCTATTCCCTTGCTAAGTGCCTTCGGACACTTACCCCTTACAAATCTATTTCAAGTTCTCAGAAGTTTTAGTTTGTTCGAGTGTTCGAAGTTCGTGGCACCAGCCAAGCTCTTTTCTTTTGAGGGCTACTTTTGAGGTCTCTGGATGGTGCCACTGTTCCTTTCTATATAGATGCTCCGTAGTAGTAGTATTTTGGAGATGTTTGTGATTTTTGGTTTGTAAATTAATTCGGTTTGATTTTGTATGTTGATAAGACCTGTGAGATGATTGTGTTTGTAATTTGCTTCCGCTTGGTTTGATTGTTGTGAGATGGATTTGAGGCTTGCTAGGCCTGCATTTTTGTTGTCGATGTGTCGTAGAGTCTAGCACCGGTCACCGACCTCAGATCGGGTCGTGACATAATGGGTCGGCGACGGTATTGTTTCAGCGAAAAGGATGATTTATTTCATGTGTAAATTTTTTGAATGAGTATTTTTGGAGGTTATATTTTCTTGGAGATTTGATTTTTTGATTTGGTAGTTAAATATTTTGTAACACAATTTTTTTAGAGATTTTAATTTTTGAATGTTGGTTAGTTAATAATTTAGTGGCATGATTTAAGGGAGTACGATTCTCTATTTAATGTTATCTACTTTTTAGGATTGTAATTAGTTAGTAGTATCATTGTAATCGTTGACCCCCTTTTTGATAACCTCCTGAGCTGTTACCGATCGGTTTAGAATCAAACTAATACCTGGAATTTTTTCAATGCTCGGATTATTATTTTTTGGCAAGTGTGGATGTCCTAATCTTTAGGGTCATGATCATCTTTTTATATCCGTTGACTAAAAATAGTTTAAGCACAACTAGGAGTAGTTGAGCTTTAGCTCTCGCGTAATTTCTGCACCGTCATACAATTTAAACTCTTTTCTTTTCAACCCCAATGTTAAAATATGTCATACACTGTTCTCATATGATTGAGTATAGTAAATGATTAAGATTTTTCTGGCTATGTATATTTTATTATGTTCTTTTGTGGTATACAATAACATAATGTAGAGTCCATTTTACATAGTTGTAATTTTAAATTCCGGGAACATATTGTAGCGTCCGTTATATACAGGTCTCATTATTTGTGTATTAGTTACATACTAATCCCAATAGGAATTAATGCAAGTATGGAAGGATGAAACCGGTCCGACTTTAAACTTATATTGGGAGGATTCGAATCTAACTACCTTCCCGAAAATTTAGATTAACTATACCTAAATTACCTATTGACCGAAAAAAAATCGCTATAATAGCTGAAACTAAGGCCCTGAGGTGACTATGCCCATCGGAGTTGCAACTGACCAGGAGGTGCAACGGAGACAAGGCTCGTTGGACAGCCGAAGACTCGGAGTGCAACCGTCGTTGTCCGGAGGGCTTGTCGGAGTAATTAGATTTTCCTTTTTCCTGAACTGGTAGGAGACTGTTAAAGGCAGGGCAAAACAAAAATAGGTTTTGTGGGGTTGGGAATCAACGGTTCGATATGGTTTTTTCCGTTTTTCGGGTCTGTGTCTCAGAAACCTAATCGGAACCAGAAACTACTAGTCCAGGAAAAGAAGAACTGGACCAGACCAGACATACAAACAGTTTGGTTTCGTTCGGCTTTCGGCTCGATTCAGTCCATTTTTCAGTTTGTTTCTCACCCTATGTACATCTACTGATTACATTAATTAAAACAACGTATATTTAGTCATAAAGACTAATACCTATCGAACTAATCATTAGATCATGATCAGCTGTCGGGATTCAGCGGGTCAAATCGAGGTCCATGAAGTTTGATTGGGTCAGGTCGAGGACCGGATCTCTTGCCCGTCCTTATTCCTTGATGAACTGAATCGAAGTTATACTTGATTTTGGAGAATGATACTATAGTATAAATCATCCGACCAAATATAACTTTTGACTTTGAACAAAGATATCAGATAATCATGGGAAAAAGAAACTTATAAAAGCATTGATCTTACAATAAGGCAAACACCTGAGAAACATATACAACTTTAACCAAATACAAGCTCCAGTTTGGAGTCTACAACTATATTGAAGGCAAAGATAACAAAGGAGTCAATGCAACTGAGCTGATTTTCGCTAAGTACTGATATATCAAAGGAGTTGTGTCATGTGGATGGGAGGATTTCGATCCTTATTCGGATGAAGGGGGACGGTAAAGAATCGGGATCAGGCATATAGCCGTCTTTCTTTTAAGCACAGCGTCGAGAACCTCAGACATGTCTAGGTCTTCCAGGTTGGTGTTGTTTGGAGATTTCCAGTCAAAATGAAACAGAAGATTGGCAAGCTGCAGCTCGACGTTCTTTATGCCAAGTGACATTCCTGGACAGATCCTTCTGCCCGCGCCAAATGGGATGAACTCAAAGTTGTTTCCCATGTAATCAATGGAGCTGTCATGGAATCTCTTAGGGAAAAATATATCAGGGTCATTCCAATATTTAGGATCTCTTCCAATGGCCCATGCGTTTGACGATGATTCTGGTCTTTTCGGGTATGGTGGAACCGGAAAACTCACACGTCATTCGGTTTTCACGAGGGAAGAGAAAAGGAGCAGGAGGATGCAGCCTGAGAGTTTCTTTGACAATCAGCTTCAGGTACTCCAGTTCATCGAGTCTCGACTCATCGACGCTTCCATTCCCATTGAAGACTTGCCTGACTTCTGCCTGTGCCTTTCTCATGATTCGTGAATTTCTCAGCATCTCTGCCATTGCCCATTCAATTGCTTTTACTGATGTCTCGCTTCCCCCGAAGAAAATATCCTGAAAGAAAAAAATATTACAACAAATAATTTGATTTCGACCATATAAAAAAAATGCACAGTGCACTTACCAGGATAACAGCTTTGATTTGATCATTTTCCAAGGAAAATTTCGAGACCTGGCTTCCCTGAAATTTCAGTAGAACATCGACAAGATCTTCTTCGGTCTTGCTTCTCTCAGCTTTCCAAGATTTATGCTCGTTGATGATTCGCTCCACTAGCTCATCAATCAATTCATGGAGTACCTCCAACCGTTGCTTGATCCCACCAAGTGAGCGAAGCCATTTGTAGGAAGGGAAAATATCTGCGGGGCTAAACCCTACTGCCAACTCTGTAACTTCATGAACATAGCTAATATACTTCTCAGTGTCATTGCAATTGTTACCAAATGCTACCCTCCAAATGATGTTGAACGTTGTTGATGAGATAGATGATCCTGCTAATGTTAATCGATGGCCCTGCATTCGAGGAGATGTAACCGACGAGGTTTGAATCCAAGGACTCAGCATCGCCAAATTGCAAATCCTCCTTAACTGCCTCCAGTACTCACCGTAAGGTGAAGAGACAATGCTCTTTGAATTGTAAGATAAGATATTGGCAGCAAGGATAAAAGGCCTATCAGCCAGAAGAGAGGCATGCCTATCCATCACCTCTTTCGTGGCCTCTGGAGAGGAAACCATAACCACGGGAACTTCGCCGAGCTGAAGATGCATCAGTGGTCCATGTTTCTTCGCCATGTCGCATAGGTGACGATGGGGCAGATATCCGGCCAGGAGATGCATATTGCCTATGATCGGTAGCTTCCTCGGCCCAGGAGGCAAGAGTGCTTCCGTTTGCTTGGATTTTAATCCTTTTCGAGTTTTTATTGTCATGAAACCAACAAGTACCAATGTGATTAGGCTTAACAAGAAGAGAGATGCTGCTTCCATTTTGGAGAATATGTAAATGATAGCTATTTCAGACTGTGTGCAACGTTTAAGTTTCATGTAAAAGTCTTATTTATACAAATGCGGGTGTTAATCTCTCTCTAGAGTACCGGATTACATGTTGGTAGGCGAAATGACAGAATGACTGGGTAGTCCTTATCCGATTCATTTTTGTGTTTTGGATTAATATGTTAATATAAATTAACATAATGATTCTGTTAATATAAATTAATGGAAAACACAATTTTCAATATATCTTCTTATTTCTTCACAACTATCACTTGCAAATTTATTACAATTTCAATAATTCCTTCAAACGAGATATATCAGGGTCAAACATTTGTACAAACTTTGACTTTGCTAACGTGTAAGAAATAGAGTCGTATGAGCACAAAACAATAGACATGAGATTATTCTACTTTGATATCATGTTAAAATATTTATATTTAAACCAAAATCCTTAAAATATTAAGTTGATGAATTTTTAACACATAATTAACCATTATTACTCTGAACAATATGGTAATCTCAAGAGATTTCATGCTGCAACCGAACTTCTCAAGTTGTTCATTTTTCTCCTACGCAGGCTTAAGATGTACAATTTTTTAGTGGAAACTAATGTAACCTTGAATATTGAGGGTTCAATACATGCCAAATTTCCAGTCCCACCTGGACTTTGGAATATTGATCTGGGCCAAAGTACCATTAATGGTTGTTCTAATTTATACGTACGCATCCCCTTTCATGTTTGACTAGACGAGTCCATGTGTTGACACATTCACAAATTTTGGAAGTTAAAGACATTAGATAGTTTGGTTCATACATTAGGAATATTAAAATGTACCAAACTTTATCTTAGAATATGATATAAATAGTTTTAAAAATTATTTTTTTGACTATTACTCAATGGAGTAATGTAGAATCGAATATATGTTATCTTTTTGACAGATAAATATTGCACTATGACATTAGATCTCCCAAATTTTTATTATGACTTGTGATTAATCTACATGTTTTTTGTCATAATTTTGTCAGTAAATATATTCTTAAATATCACCGACCTTCCTGAAAGTAATTTCTTTCACGGGACACTCTATCTCAACAAAACGAAAACACATCGGCTGGTAGCAAAAAAAATTTTAATTTGTATTTTGATTTTTTAAATCGAATTATTGCGGAAATATTTAAAACAATCTACACTGGTTTTAATCTGGTATTCTCCTTCCGCTTCTTCACAATTATACACTTGTAATCGATGATTACCCTAATTATTCCCTGGATGTTTAATTGCCTTCAGAAAATTTCCTGTTAAACAAAGTGACGCAATCATCCGAAACACCAACGAATGGTTTTTTTTTTTAAATCAAGAACTGCCATCAAATAAAATAAAAAGTGTTATACAAACAAACACAGAAAGCCCACAAAGCACCTGCTGACCAACAGTCCTGGTAATCTCAGGTGGGGCAGAAACCACTCGCCAGCTAGCGAACAAGCCTGGTAATCAAGCGAGGGCAAAAAGCTAGCCAAGGTTCATGCTAGCCAACAAACCTGGTAGTCAGGACCTACAAACCTACTTGCCGAAAAATTGGCATGACCCATTCGTACAGGGCCCATAGAAACCAAGGCTCAGTGCCCGACACATCATCCACAGCAGTCTCAGCTGAAAAATAAGATCATCAAGGGACAAACCTGTGGTACGGCTGTCCTGACATGTCACGGCCTACCAATCCTGTAAGCGATGAGGGGAGGTTCGGCCACCATCCCTCCTCTGTGAGGTGTGTCAGGGCGTCTGTGATAGAGTTCCTATTTCGGAAGATATGTGTAACACGAATCAACATCTGTGCTCTGATCTGTGTCATACGGAGCTAGCAAGAGTGCCATCTCCAAGGGACTACCGCCTGTGGGGTCTGAAATCTGGAGAGGACATACATGGAGTTAGTCTCGATCCATAATCTGTGGCTCTGTGCCATCCCCGCTCATGTGCTGCCTCAATAGCTAGGATGGCCGCAAGGAGCTCATCCTCGAAAGCAAAATAGCTGAAGATGCTCTGACTGAAACAGCTCCTGACAAATCCTCTGCTAGTGCGAAAAACCCCAGCAAATCGGCCCTGTCCCAGGGTCCCTAAAGAGCTACCGTCCGTATTGCACTTGAGCCAGCCCGGAGGGGGGCATCGCCAAGTGACCTCAATGATATGAGGAGCCCGACCTGGCCTCGGTGCAATACGGAGGTCTTGTAGTAGTGACTGCTCATGGTCCAACGAGAAGCATTGCCCTATGTCGAAGAGCACCGTCTCACTGATCAACCTGCAGAGTAGAACAATCACGGTGTCTAAGCTCCATCTCTAGTTACTGAAAGTGTGCGCGTTGCGCTCCATCCAAAAAAGCTAGCCGGCAGAAACGATAGCTACCCTCTATAGTCTTTCCACCTGTGGGCTGAACTGCTGTCGTATCCCCTCTGAGATCAGCTCGGTGAGGCTCAAGAAAGGCCTCCATGCTCCAAAAATACCAAAAATATACTGCAGAGAGCGGCAGCAATCGGGCATCTAGTCAATAAATGATCAAGGGACTCCGCATCGGTCAGACACATGCAGCAAATGCCCGGGCCGATAAATCCCCTGTGGTGCATGGCATCGGTAGTAGGGAGTACACCAAGAATAGCACGCCATAAGAAAGCAGATCGCCTAAGGGGTATGGTCGCATCCCACATCTAAGATCCCCAATGAACTGGGAGGTGGCTGAGTCGGAGATGCTCATAGGCAGATCTAGAAGTCAGAATGCCATCTCTAGAATGGGTCCATACAGTCCTATTACTGCCTATGGGATCCAACTGATGGTGTCTGATATCCCGAATAATATCTGGAAAAGCTGCGCAAAATTGTCTCTGAAAAACTCAACGACCATCCTGCCAACAGTCCGTAACTGTGAAGGTGCACAGCAAATAAAGGTGCTCCGGGAGTCCCACCCCCTCAGCTATGATGTAACCCAGCCAGTTTTCTAACCAGAAATTGGCTGTCAAGTCCTCTCCCACTAGCAAACATGAAGACCTAACAATATCCGATAAGCAGTTCCTCACTCCCCTCAGGATAGAAGAGCGAACGTACCTCCGGGTTACCATGTCTGATGCATCCAAACTTGGATCTAAATACGTGCAAGAATTACACGATCACACAAGTAATATCATGATAAGTTAGATCGTCTCCACAGGGAATAGAAAATGAATTTGTTCGTCAAGTACCAGATGTTGTATTCTTGAATCTTAAGCTAAGCGAATCAATCGTTGGGTTGTTGA
>SOPF01026329.1:25358-54265 GCA_012979155.1 Hypericum perforatum | reverse complement strand
AAATAAAGGCTATGATCTAAACCAAGTTGTCATCCTTGATCATAAAACAAGCATTCATTAATCAAGCTTAAATGATAACTTCAAACATAAAGATAAACTTCTAACAAAAGAAGAAAACGAAGGTACCTTGATTGTATCGAATTCAAAGTTGTTACAATATCTTCAAGAACAATTCAAGAACACATAATAAAATCTAACAAATAATGTCTTTGGCTTGGAGAGTTCTAATCTAAAAACAAGCTCTTCTTCTTCTCCTCCTCTCCAAGTGGTTTCTCTGCAGCCTCCTCCTTGATCTTGACCTCTTCCAAGTTGCTTTCCACTTCAAAAGTGTAGACAAAGGTAAGTGGGAAGTTTGGTGAAACAATTCTTAATGTTGGCTGTCGAACCCCAGTGTACGTTGGCTAGGCCAGCGTACGTTGGGGTTGCTCACTATCATTGTCTTCTTTTTGTCCGAGTAAGGCCAACGTACGCTGGCTAGGCCAGTGTACGTTGGGGTTGCTCTCTGCCTCCCGAGCATTTCTTCCCGAGCAAGGCCAACGTACGCTGGCTAGACCAGCGTACGTTGGGGTAGCAATCTGTCCCAACTCACATTTGCCTTCAAACTTTCGATTTTTAGCTCGACTCATCGCCTATGTCCACCGATCCTTGCCTTAGCTCCCAAGATGCTCCAAATACCTATAAAACACACCAAAATAATAGGCAATCTTCTCCTTGACCAATTAATCAAAATGAAACAAAATATAGACAAGACTCGACTTAACACTTCCTAAAACGTGACAAAACGATATAAACTAAAGCTAAACGGATGCATGTTCTCACATGCATCAATGTCAGTCCTATCAATCAAGCGGGCTCGGATGTAGTCCATATACTGTGCTGAGCCATGTAAGATAGTCCAGGTGAGGCGACTCAGGAATGCCAGATTCACCAGTCTGATCAATCTGAGTCTGAGGCTGCCTTCCCCTTTTGGGATATAGACTCTGTCCCAAGACACCATACAGGAGGCCCATCTGTGGATGTTGCTGGTCCATATGAAGTTCTTCATACACGAGTCCATCTGATCTATGAGTGAAGCTGGCCACTGGTATATCATCATGGAGTGCGTTAGTGAGCTGAGGATAACTGACTGCACTAGACAAGCTCTTCCTGCGAGGGAAAGCGAGGAACCCTTCCACCGTTCAAACTTGCTGATGATGATGTCAGCAGTGACCTGCAAGTGAGAACGGTGGGGAGGTCCGCAAAAGAGAGGAATGCCAAGGTAGGAGAATGGCATCTGACCTGTCGAGATCCCAAGAATATCCAGGAGTCCTCTATGCTGACGTGGTGACATGGACTCTGTAAAGTAGACTCGTGACTTCTCTGGGTTGTAAAACTGACCTTAGACAGCCACATAGTCTCATAAAAGTCGAAGTAGAGTGCGATAGTTAGCCTTGGAGGCTTGGCCGAAAATGATCACATCGTCAGCATATAACAGGTGTGATGGAAACATGCTGCCTCTCGTAAAGCGGAAACCTATAAAAGCCCCTCGTGTCTCAGTCTACTGGAGAAGTCTACTAAAGATCTCCTCAGCCGCCACAAATAGTAGCAGGGATAATGGGTCCCCCTGCCGTACCCCCTGAGTACAGCTGAAGTAACCTGCAGGGACCCCGTCGACCAATATGGAGAGCCAGGCAGAATGTAGGATACTGATCACCATGTCAGTAAAAGCCACGTCAAATCCCCTAGCTCGAAGCACTGCTGATAAGAACTCCCATCGGAGGGTGTCAAAAGCCTTCTGGATATCTACCTTGATGGCCAAATTACCACCATTCTGTCGTCTGCAAAGATAGTTGATACCCTCCGAAGCCAGTGCCATACAGTCGTGTATCCTACAACCCGGAATGAAACCAAACTGGTGGAAGGAAAGTAGAGAACAAGGATCAGACCGAATCTGGTGGCCAAAATCTTCGTCATAATCTTGTAGATGAAGTTTCCCAACACAATGGGCCTGTAATCCTCGATCCTCTGAGTCTCCGGAGTCTTCGGTATCAACACCGCAAAGTTGGTATTAAGCCCGGTAGGAAGACAACGTGAACTGAAGAACTCCTGCACTGCCAAAACAACATCCTGGCCTACTACATCCCAGGAAGTCTGAAACAAATGTCCCCCAAATCCATCCGAACCTGGGGCACTATCAGGACTTATGCCAAAAACCGTATGATGTACCTCCTCCTGAGTAGGGATGCATATCAGCTCTGCGTTCTGATCATCACTAGCTTGGCCAGCCAGAAGTGACTCCAACGGGCCCAAAGCAGTCAGGTCCAGTGGAGCGGCCGAGTTAGTAAACATTCTCTGATAATACGAGATGATGTGCTCACGGACCCGATCAGGGTCTTCCGAGAGCTGGTCGTCAATCATCAAAGACGAGATACCCAGTCTGCACTTGCGTATCTGCACACTGTGATAGAAAAAGGTAGAGTTCCTATCCCCATCGCGCAGCCAGCTATCTCTGGATCTCTGTCTCAGGAAGGAACACTGCTGCTCTAGCGCCATATTGTACACTCTGAGTGCCTCTGCCTCCTCAATAATCAGATCGTCCTGTGTCTCCTCAATCTCAATACGGCGCTGTACCTCCTCGATCCTGGTCTCAGCCGAAATGAGATTCTGCCTGACGTCCCAAAAAACCTCCTTATTCCATATAACGAATGCCCGCTTCAATCGACGTAGCTTACCTGTCAAGGAGGCCATAGCTATCCCACCTGCAGTCTGATTCGGCCAAGTCCGTTTCACCAAAGTAGTGATTTCCGCATGAGAGGACCACATTGCCTCGAAACGGAAGGGCTTCTCGGGCCCCTAGAAAGACTACTCCCCCTGAGCTCCAGAGAAATAAGCCTGTGGTCCGAAGTTTTCTAGATGAGTGCACGACACTGGACGGAATCTAGACTCCATGTGTCTCCGCGTTGACGACGCAGCGCAGGGTCATCCAATGGTTCCGATCTCTTCAAATGGCCCATGCATTGACGATGATTTTGGTCTTTTCGGGTATGGTGTAACCGAAGATCTCACACATTTGTGGAGTTTTACGAGGGATAAGCAGAGGAGAAGAAGGATGCAGCCTCAGAGTCTCTTAGACAATGAGCTTAAGGTACTTCAGTTCACCTAGTCTCGACTCGTCGACGTTTCCATTTCCATTGAAGACTTGCCTGGCTTCTGCTTGTGCCATTCTCATGATTCTTGGATTTCTCAACATCTCAGTCATTTCCTACTCAATTGCTGTTGATGATGTCTCCCATACCGCTATGAAAATGTCCTAAAAGAAAAAAGATTAAACACGTAGTTTGATTTTGTCCGGGTCAAAAAAATGCACAGTGAATTTACAACGAGAACAGCTTTGATTTGATCATTTTCCAAGGAAAATTTTGAGTCTTGGCTTCCCTGAAATTTCAGTAGAACATCATCAAGATCTCTTCCCCTCTGATTGGTCGGAACCATTGCACCCGATTGTCGCAATAATTTAAGGGCTCAAATAAATATCATAGACACCTTTAAACGATTATTTAACACTAAAGTTATTTAACCAAATTTCAAACCTTCAACAACTTCTCTTCCTACCAATTTTTAATGGCGGTGAATTGTCTGAAACAATCTCTACCAGTTAGATTTGGTGATGTTCCTTCTGGTTGTTCACAATTATACTCAGTAATTTTTATTATATTTTTGTTTGTATAACGTTGTTAAATTGCCTTATAACAATCTCTACCGATATGATTTGGTAGAGTTTTTTCGGCTTTTGTATTATTGTACTCAGTAATTGCCGTTATTATAACTCTTCGGGTCAATTTTTAACATTGTTAAATTATTTAGAACAATCTTTACCAAATTGTTTTTCCTCAATCTCTATTATACATTTATACTTGGTAGTTAACACTATTATTCACTTTTTTTAGGTTTAATTTGTATTATTTCGAGAGAAAATGTTATACAAAACAATCTCCATAAAATAATCTCTTCTAAATTGATAAAAAAAATTCAGTCTCGAATTGAGAATAGTGTGAAAATGTAATAACTTTTCTGTTGTAATAACTAATAATTTTTCAAAAAAAATTAGTGGTAAATTTTGGTCTCAATTTTGCGTAAAGTGATATATTTTTATAAATACATATACTTTTACATACTTTATAAATTCAAAAATATTGTAAGATACTTTTGTGTTAAATTTGACTGTTTCCTAGTGGTCTTCAAATAATTATCCTCTTGTTGTAAAAAAAATACATCAATCAAACATAATATTTAAATGACATAATAAGTAAAGATTTATGTAATTTGAATATAAAAAATTAATTTGTATTATCTACACATTTATTATTCTAAATTTTATTTTATTTTTTAGAAAAATATAAACCTCTCTTATGCAATAATTTCTCTAAAATGATTTTTTTTTTCAGCTCCGTCCAATATCAATTTAAAATGATTTTAGTCTACCATGAATATTGAGACCACACGTGTGTACAATACCATCGAAGTTCCCGCAGACTATACACCTAGAATAACACGTTACACACCTTGCTGTATGCAAAATAAAAATGAATAACACACCTCAACCCATCACCTATTTTCTGAAACGCACTGAATAGGGAAGAAAAATTACACCCTTGACATATGAATCTCCCAGGAAATACCCCTCTACTCCAGTCGATTTGGAGCGAGTTCACGAGTGTGAGAAGCGTCAGTGAAAAATATTACTTTCTGCATTCTTGATAAGATAAGTCATTTAAATAAACTTACCTTTTACATTAAAAAGGATCATGGTTGAAGAGAAATTTTTAGGAACGGATCTTAAGAGTTTTTCAATCTTGGTTGAGATTTTTCTTGAAAATATTTTAGAATCTCTTATTGTCGAGGGGAAGTAAGGTCCACACTCTCTATATAAAGAGAGTTTGGGTGAAAGAAAAGATCATCACCAACACAATACTTCAACTCTTTATTCATCTTGTTGCTTCTTCTTTTCGTAGAGAGTAGTCTAGCATAATAATAACTCTTTTTTCCTCTTGTCAAATCGACCTTGGAATGATCATTTTTAATCTGTCTCGGATAATTTTGATATTCTTGTACTCATTTATTTCACACAAAAAAAGATAGATTTAACACAATTGGTAGAAAAAATCTAATTGATATATTTTATTTAAATTTATTGTATTCTCCAGCAAATAGACTAAAGAGCAAGTAGTTACACTTGCTATTTTACACCCATTAATGTCTTCTTTGAAAAAAGGCGTGTATTTCACAAATTTTGAAATTCGTACTTAGACATAGTCAATTCAAAATATTGTGCTGAATTTTGTATGGATTTACTACATGGTTGCACATATTTAAACATTTTATTTAACATACCACGAAACGGAGGGAGTTTGGAGATGATTGCTACTAGTATAGTCCTCAAGTAGGCGAGCAAATTTGCAATCCCTGAGCTTTCAGAAGTTTTGTCCATCGTCATCGTTGACCTTTCTTTTGATACCTCCTGAGTTGTGTGACCGATTGGTCCAATATTAAACTACAAAATCTTTTACTGACGTTACATGACTTCCATGTTCAAATTTAATAAGGGTTTTACGATCATCAATTTATATACGCTGACTAAATAATTAAATTGTTGATAGCCAGTTAATTTCTACCAAATTTCACCCATCAATAATTCTTATTTTTTTCTGAAAAAAAATCATCGAAAGAACTGATCTAAGTTCGAAATGAATAAATATTTTAAAATGTAACAAAGTTCTTCCAAACCATCCGAATTTAGTGCAACACTTTAGTGCAACACGTCAACGATAATTGTAATTTTGCAAAGATTTGATATTGTTTCAAACTC
This sequence comes from Hypericum perforatum, assembly GCA_012979155.1. Classification (NCBI taxonomy): domain Eukaryota; kingdom Viridiplantae; phylum Streptophyta; class Magnoliopsida; order Malpighiales; family Hypericaceae; genus Hypericum; species Hypericum perforatum. Next base: position 48,420 of record SOPF01026329.1, on the reverse strand, counting down.
ACCGCAAATTCCTGAACTTTTGCTCCCTTTTCAGTATTGTATCTAGCAATTAAAAATTGCCACAACCAATGAAAGGTTCTCTTAGCTTAACTAAAAGTTTTAAACTTGAGTTCGAGAAATGTAAGATGTGTCGAGTTCTTGTTAGTTAAACTAGATATTTCAGTAAGTGTTCGGACACGCGTAAACTTGACATTTTAAAAATATCCCATGTGAAGGGCAAGCTAGTTTAAACAATGAGGAAGAAATGAGAAAGGTACCTAATAGAGGTCAACGATTGCAAAGGACAAGATCCTTGAAACCTGGTGCATTTTCTTTATACGTAATAAGGGTCAAGGATTGCAAGGGACAAGATCCTTGAAACCTGGTGCATTTTCTTTATACATAAACACTAACATGTAGCAGATAGTCTCAACTGCCAATTATTTCGAACTTGGTAGACGTCGCTGCTTTAATCTCCAATATGGAAGCAGAATTTTTCTACGTCCTGAGCCTGATCACATTGATCCTTGCTGGTTTCATGGCAATAAGAAACGGAAAGAGATCGAAATCCAAGAGCATTGATGTCCACTTGCCTCCGGGGCCGAGGAAGCTACCGATCATAGGCAATATGCATCTCCTGGCTGGACATCTGCCCCATCGCCGCCTGGCGGACTTGGCAAAGAAACACGGACCTTTGATGCATCTTCAGCTCGGCGAAGTTTGCACGGTCGTGGTTTCTTCTCCCGAGGCCGCAAAAGAGGTGATGAAAACTCATGACTCTGTTTTAGCAGATAGGCCTTTTCTCCTTGCTCCCAGTATCATATCTTACAATTTAAAGGACATTGCATTTGCAACCTACGGTGAGTACTGGAAGCAGCTAAGAAAGATATGCAACTTGGAGTTGCTGAGTCCAACCCGGGTGCAATCGTTCCGATCAATCAGAGGGGAAGAGATGTCGAACCTCATCGATTACATCTCCTCAAATTCCAGGTCGTCAGTTAATCTTACCCGGATCATCTCTTCGACAACGTCCAACATCGTTTCGAGGGCAGCATTTGGTAGCAAATGCAATGACATTGAGAAGTTTATTAGTTGTGTACAGAAAGCTGTAGTTTTGACAGGAGGGTTTAGCCCTGCTGATGTTTTCCCTTCCTATAAATGGATTCACTCACTTGGCGGGATCAAGCGAAAAATCGAGACAGTTCATGAAATGATTGATGAGATACTGGAGCAAATCATCGATGAACACAAAAAGTGCAACGTAGACGAAGATCTAGTCGATGTTCTGCTGAAATTCCAGGGAGGGCAGGACTTTTCCTTGGAAAATGATGATATCAAAGCCGTTCTACTGGTGAGTCCTTTCTGCAGTTTCTGATCCGGATGAAGAACCCGAGCAGGTCTAACTACTTTGCTTTAATATTTTAACTTTCAGGACATCTTCAGTGCCGGAAGCGAGACGTCCTCAACAACAGTTGAATGGGCAATGACAGAGATGCTGAGAAGTCCAAGAGTCATGAAAAGGGCACAAGCAGAAGTTAGGCAAGTCTTCAATGGACATGGAAAGGTCGACGAGTCGAAACTCAGTGAACTGAAGTACCTGAAGCTTATTGTCAAAGAAACTCTGAGGCTGCATCCTCCTGCTCCTCTGCTGCTTCCTCGCGAATGCCGACAGAAGTGCGAGATATTCGGTTACACCATACCCGAAAAGGCTAGAGTAATTGTCAACGCGTGGGCTATTGGAAGAGATCCTAATCACTGGGATGACCCGGATACATTTTTCCCGGAGAGATTCCTTGATAGCCCCATTGACTACAAGGGCGGAAACTTCGAGTTCATCCCATTTGGCGCGGGACGAAGAATGTGTCCCGGGTTATCATTTGGCATAGTGAACGTAGAGCTTCCACTTGCCAATTTGCTATTTCATTTTGACTGGAAGTCTCCAGACAACACTAGACTGGAAGATCAAGACATGTCTGAGGTTTTCGGCGCAGCGGTTAGAAGGAAGACAGATCTATGGTTGATCCCAGTTCTTTACCATCCCCATTCTGCTGTATAAGGGAACTGGAATTGCTTTATCGTTTGTAATCAAATTATGTATTGCTATCTTTTTTTTTCTTTCGAATCAGAGCGATTCTCCTACTTGCATATGACACAATTTGCTTTATCGTTTGTAATCAAACCCGCCTGCCAACGCGACAGCTTCCTTGACATGGCTTATAAACTTCTCAATGTCCTTGCATTTGTTACCAAATGCCGCCCTCGAAGTGATCCCGAACGTCGACAAAAAGATGATCCTGGTAAGGTTAATCGGTGACCCTGCATTTGAGGAAATGTAACTGACGAGGTTTGACACCTCCTCTTCTCTGATCGGTCGGAACGATTGCACCCGGCTTGGACCCAGAAGCTCCGAGTTGCAAATCTTCCTCAGCTGCCTCCCGTACTCTCCGTAAGGCGCCAAAGCGATGTCCCTCGAACCGTAAGATATGATACTTCCAGCCAGTCTATCAGCCAAAACAGAGTCATTAGTTTTCATCACCTCTTTTGCACCTTCAGGAGAAGAAACCACAACTGCAGAAATTTCACCAAGCTGAAGGTGCATCAAAGGTCCGTGTATCTTTGCCAAGTCGTGTAGGCGTCGATGGGGCAGATATCCAGCCAGGAGATGCATATTCCCAATGAACGGCAGCTTCCTCGGCCCTGGCGGCAAGCGTACTCCCCCGCTCTTTGGCTTTATTCCAGTTCCTACTGCAATGAAACCAACAAGGATCAACGTGATCAAGCTCAGAAAGTAGAAAAACTCCACTTCCATATTGGAGAAAATGTAAGGACATGTACAAGGTTGGGAAGGACTGCCACTTGAGACTTGGTATTTAAGCTTCAAGGATTTTGTCCCCATCTTCTTGGTATCTCCTTGAAGTATCATATATTTGATACCTTCACAAGTAGTCACGCCGTAGCTTCATTTAAGTAACATTTATTATTTATACCTGCCCCATTAGTTAACTACTAATAATTCATTAAACTACAAAATCTTGATTTGTGAATGACATCACTGAGCTGTTGGCCTCCAATTTTATAGGGAATAATTTTGTGTTCATTATAGATCTGTATCACACTTTGATTCTCATCCACTTGATTTGCAGCTAATCCAAAAAATGTTTTAACCTGTGATCTGATTTATATAAAGGAACATATCAGTCAAGGATCTGCTTAAAAAAATGTTGTCGGCTCTACTCAGTTCCAACTCAAGACCTTGGTTAAAAGTATCAAATCTTTTGCCACTTTGATCAATTTTGTTTTGTCGGTATCAGGTTGGTTGAATTGAAAGCTCTGGACCGAGTGGATTTTGCAACAGGATACAATCATTTGTAAGTACTCTTCCTAGATCTCTATTCTAGCGGTCTAAGATATGGAAATTTTTATATATTGTCTGAGCCTATTAAAGTTTATGAACTATATTCTTGCACGGACCTCTTTGAAAGTACGAGAGACAATATTAGACCCATGCAAATTTCAGCTCGATGAACTTTGTTTGAGGGGACGTGTTAGAGAGTATCTCACATTGAAAATTACAAGTAGTAGGATGGGTTGATTTATAAAGCTAACCCATGTCCATTGCATCCAATGATAATAGGCAAATGAGGAAATGATGTTACCTTCTTATATCTTGAAATGTTTTTTTCTGGATAGCATGTTTGATTTATTGTTACATTCATTTTTTTATTTTATTTCCTGGATATGATTGCCCTCCTAAAAAATACAACTTCACGAGGAAAGAGCAACTGCTATACTTGTTGACGAATTTAACACAGAATAGGAAAGAGCAACTGCTATACGTGTTGACGAATTTAACACAGAATACGACACCAATTCTCGTCCCTTTATTTGTCTGTATAAGCTCTACGTGTCTTATTAGCTTAAAAATCGTGCCCGTTAAAATTTTATTGTACGTATGCACGCCTTTCCCTATGTGACTATATCAGTCCACGTGTGACGAATTTATGAATTTTGGAAGTTTAATGGATCAGCTAGTTTGGTTCACAGATGTACGGTATCACTTCAATTGGGAACTTCCTGATGGTATGAAACCCGAGTGCCTAGACGTGTCTGAAGTAACTGGAGCTGTTATCCGAAGAAAGCACGATATGTGCCTTATTGCAACCCCATTCCCTCCATAATCGGGGCGGATGCAAAAAGGTTCAGAATCAAATTTGTGTTTTGTTTATTTACAATTGGGAAGGGGACGTGATGGAGTACATGCGTGTTTCAAAATAGGCCAGTGTTGAATAACATATGTTGATTTCATCACGTGCTCATCTCCTCTCCTCGTATCTGCTGCTACCTTGTAATCTACTACTGTTTTGTTCTTCATTGAGAGTAACAGTTTCTATAATTACCCCCAACGGCTACTAGCCATTCTTTCTTCTCGCTTTTTAGTTCTCGCGCCTTCCCGTGTAACGACTCCTAGCCGTTGGATACTCTTTAGTGCTTTATTAGTTGTTAAGTGTATTTAATATAATTTATTAGTTTTCTCACCTTAGATTGTATATAACCTCTTGTAATTTTTGTCAATAATAATAACAATCTAATAATAATATAATATGGTATCAGAGCTTGGTTCTATCTAAACACTTATCATCCATAAAGAATGGCTTCCGAAGAGGAGAGTTTGAATGCCAACATCAACCATGATGGTTCAAGAACCAGCACAGGGCGAAGCTATTAAAAAAAGATTGCAAAAATGGAGAATACTGGGTTAAAAATAACCATAGTATCCTTCAATGGATCAAACTATATGTCTTGGTCAAATGCAATCTTCATTGCTCTTAGTGATCGTGGAAGGATTGGCTTTGTCAATGGAGATTTTCTACCTCCTGACAAATCTGATCCTAATTTTTCCGAATAGAGCATGAATAATCACTTAGTGATGTCATGGCTCCTTAACTAGATTGATGCTAAGTTACATGATCTCTTCACTTGTGCTTGAAGCGCAAAAGAATTATGGGAGTCTATAAAAGACATGTATTCTCAACAGGATAACACTTATCCAGTGTTTGAACTCAAGAAAAATATTGTTGAGCTGCATAGAGGTGAGAACCCTTTCGTAAAATATCTCAGTAAATTTAAGTCTATGTGGGACGAGATCACTATGCTTTGTCCAATTACCACCAATGCTGCAGTTCTCAAAAGGAGAGAGGAAGAAGATAAAATATTCTAGCTCCTTATGGGTCTTGGATCCGAATATGATTCTTTGGTTGAACAGATTCTTACTGCATTAGAAATTCTCTCGTTTGGAGTTGTAGTCTCCAAAATTTAGAAGGAAGAGGGGAGCTGAAGGGTCATGGTAACTCCTCACAACTCCAATTCCACAGAGGTAAATACTTTCATCTCTGCTCTTGAATCTTTAGCTCAAGCTGCTCAAAGATTCACTGCTCCTTGTAGAGGTATAACTTTGGGAGGGAGAGGGGGTCGAACCAAAGCTGGTAGAGGTTCAATAACATGTGACCATTGTGGTAAATTAGGGCACACCAAAGATAGATGTTAGATTTTACATCCACATCTAAAGTAGGTAAGAGACAAAAGTGAAGCTAATACAACTATAGCTCCGACTACAAATGCTGCTTCATTTACCACTTCACAAAACCACAACTTCTCAATTAATAAATTGGCTCAAAAGCTCTTCCAGCACTTTAAGAGTAATAGTGATGCTGCTACTGGAGAACAACAAATTGCGAAAGTTGCATCCGAAGGTACGTCTATAGTATTTTTATCAGCATTTGCACAAATAGCTTATAGGCATCATAAAAGTTGTTGGATAATAGACTCAGAAGCGAATAAAAATATGACAAATGATTCAAAGTTAATTCACAACTTTAAGAAATCAGAAAATTAGTTTATCAGTGTTGCAAATTGCTCAAAAATTCCAGTTGCTGGAACTGGTACTGTTGAAGTATTTGCTAATAAAGAAGGCCTTGAGTCTCTCTATGTTCCTAATCTTTCATACAACTTGCTATCCATAAGTAAGGTTACTAAACAGCTTAATTGCATTGCTATGTTCTCTGCTAACTCAGTTGAATTTCAGGAGTGTTCAACTTGAAAGAAGATTAGTGAGGAAAAGCTCATAAATGGTCTATATATTATGAATGATTATCCTCGTGCCTTAGTTTCTAATAAGATTGATTCTCAATAAGCTCTATGGCACTTCCAACTGGGTCATCCGAGTGTTAAAGTGTTAAATAAGTTATTTCTAGAATTAGATTATGCCAAGCTTGATTGTGATAGTTGCAAGTATGCAAAAAGTTGCAGACTACTTTTATATCCTCTAATTCTATTTAAAAAGAACCATTTCAACTTGTTCATTCAGATGTGTGGTCTGCACCTTTAACTTTGTATGATTCATTTTAGTATTTTATCACTTTTGTAGATCATTACAACAAAGAAACATGGATTTATTTGCTTAAACATAAGAGTGGTGCTTTCTCTGCATTTAAAAAATTTAATAACATGGTTCAAACTCAGTTTAACACAAAGATTAGAGTGTTTAGGACTGATAATGGAACTGAGTATCAAGGTGAGTTTAAGGATTACTTAAAGGATTTAGGAATTATACACCAAACTTCTTACATCTATACTCTACAACAAAATAGAGTTGTTGAGCGCAAAAACTAGCACATTCTTAACATATCAAGAGCTATAATGTTTAAAATAGGTGTTAAGAAGAAGATTTGAAGTGATACTATTTTAACCTCATGTTATTTGATCAACAAACTTCCAAGCAAAACTCTAAATGGTATGTCTGCTCTTGAGAAATTATTAAGTCAAACTCCTGACCTTTTGCACCTCCTAATCTTTGGTTGCTGTTATTTTGTACATGTGCCTGCAGGGAAAAGAGATAAATTAGATAAAAGAGCCATCAAGTGCATCTTCTTGGGCTACTCAAGTACGCAAAAAAGGGTATAAATGCTTTAGTGAAGAACTATAGAAGAAATTTGTCTCAAGTGATGTCTATTTCGATGAAGATCTACCATATTTCAAGAAGAAAAAGAGTGTTTCAAGTCATGGGGAGTACACAGCAAATAAAGATTGCAGACCCTTGCCCATTATTCTTGCAAAATTACATCTTCCAAGTAAGAAACTACAACAGCAACCTGATCAATTACATTTACTATCAAATAATGAAAGTGCAGAAGAAATTTATTTTGAAAATCAAAGTGAGACATTAGAAGACTCATCGAGAACTTTTACATCAAATTCTGGCAATAGTGCATCAGGTACGTCCTCTTATCCAAATAATTCTAAGAATGCTGATGAATTAAACTTGAGGAGATCAACTAGTATGAAACAACCAAGCTGTAAACTGAAAGACTTTCATACCTTTTTAGGGTATTATCCAATTGAAAACCAGGTTTTTTATGATCGGATTAGTGCAGGACATAAATTGTTTGTCAACTGTTTGGATAATAATTCTGAACCTACTAGTTTTAGTGAAGCTTTCAAATATTATGAATGGATCAAGGCTATAGATGAAGAGTTAGATGCTCTTGAAAGAAATAGAACTTGGGAAATTGTTACTCTTCCAAAAGAAAAATGTGGTATAGATTATAAATAGATTTATAAAATTAAGCATAATAGTGATAGATCTATTAAACAATATAAAGCAAGATTGGTTGCACGTGGTTTCACTCAAACTCCTGGAGTTGACTTTTGTGAAACCTTTGCTCCAGTTGCTAAGATGAATATAATTTAAATTTTGATCTTTATTGCTATGAACAATGGATGGGACTTAACTCACATGGATGTTAAAAATGCCTTCTTACAAGGTAACATTGAAGAAGAAGTATATCTTGCTCCACCTTTAGGTCTTGATACTCTTTATCCTGGTAAGGTTTTAAAGCTTCACAAGACTATTTATAGACTTCAACAGTCCCCTCGTGCTTGGTTTAACAAGCTAAGCAGTGTGTTGTTAAATCTTGGTTTTTGCAAATGTTATACTAATGCTAGTATATTTATTTAGTCTGGTAGAGAAGGCAAAGTTATCATGTTAATCTATGTTGATGATATTTTAATTACTGGAGATGACAAGTAGTTGATCAACAAACTCAAATTTAATCTTCATTCCAGATTTGATACAAAGGATTTGGACAGAGTTAAGTACTTTTTAGGTGTAGAGTTTGCTTATTCAAGCAAGGGAATCTTTCTAAACCAAAGAAAATATATTCTCAATTTGTTGAAAGATGTCAAGAAATTAGGAGTTAAACCTTTCAAAATTTCTATAGAAGTAAACTTGAAGATTGTTCATAGCAAAAGTAAGTTCATTCCATCTACATATATGCATCAGTTTTAAAAGTTGACTGGTAAACTGATTTATCTTTAACTCACTAGACCTGATATCACCTTTGCTGTTAGTATCTAAGCCAAGTCATGCACTTTCCAAGAGAAATTCATCTTGAACTCATGGAAAGAATTCTCAGATACTTAAAGAGCTATCCAGGAAGAGGTATTGTCATGAGAAACAATAATAACTTGAAAATGTTTGGTTTTGCAGATGCAAGTTATGGGAGGTGATGTCAATAATAGAAGGTCCATCACTGGTTATTGTGTTTTCATTAGAGGGAATCCTGTTATTTGGAGATCAAAGAAATAACAAGTTATTTCTACATCAAGTATAGAATCTGAATACAGGGCCACGTCTTCCACTGCTAGAGAATTTTTTTGGGTTAAAAAACTGATGGGCGAGCTACAGATGACAGTTCCATTGCCTACTCCCATGTACTATGATAATGAGCTACCATTCATATAGCCACCAATCTGGTGTTCCACGAGCGTACTAAACATATAAAAATCGACTATCATTATATCAGAGGCAAGGTCCAAGAAGGTCTAATTTCAACCCCATACGTCCCCAGTGAAGAACAAACTGTAGATATATTCACAAAGTCCCTTGGAATGACTCTTTTTTATCACCATTTATCTAAGTTGGGAGTCATTGACATCTACTCACCAACTTGAGGGGGAGTGTTGAAGAACATATGTTGATTTCATCACGTGCTGATCTCCTCTCCTCGTATATGTTGCTGCCTTGTAATCTGCTACAGCTTTTTTCTTCATCGAGTAATAGTTTCTATAACTACCCCAACGGCTACTAGCCATTCCCTCTTCGCACTTTTTAGTTCTCGCACCTTCTCGTGTAACAGCTCCTAGTTGTTGGATACTCTTTAGTGCTTTATTAGTTATTAAGTGTATTTAATGTAATTAATTAGTTTTCTCACCTTAGATTGTATATAACCTCTTGTAATATATGTCAATAATAACAATCTAATTACTTTCAACAAGCTTAATAGTCGGCCATATAATGAAGGTCTTATCTTGTATTTGTTTTAGATAAGGTCAAATTAGTTCAAATTATCACACGGTTGTGTTATTATTTGATTTAATTTAGTTGTATCTTGCATCTAAGAATCTATAATATGAAGTTGTTGCTCCCTTATGAGGCGTAGAATGTTGAAGTATGGAGCCTAATGGTACCTTCGGAAGGTTGATATATTACTCGGGGACGCTCAGGAATCGACCAGTTCGAAGACAAAGAAAATTTGAGGAAAAGCTGGAAGGGGACAGTAGTATTGGAGACTTGATCCGAAGGCCCACCGGGGGGATCAGAAGCAGTCCTCTACTTTGTCTAATTAGTCATAATTAAGTTAGGACTTGTTGGAGACTCTATATAAATATTGTAACCCTTCATTGATTACTGGTTGTAGCATCTATTGAGTTGTATCTCCATTTCAAAGAGTGTTAAAACTCATATCTAATGAAACAATCTACTCCTGAGTTGGTACACCCCCCAAGACGTAGACATTAGGTCGAATTGAGTTACCAAATCTTGTTTGATAAAGACATAGACATATATCTTGTCTTAAATTTTTTTCATACCTCAACTAGTGACTCCTCATCTATCACGTGATACATCACATTGTTTGCTAAGCACGAGCAAATTGTCATCACCGCTTTGGCCTTTATCACCTTTTGCTCTTGGTTTTTCATCTTCTTGGATTTCTTCTCCATGAGTGCAATGATCATTCTTTGTTGTACAGGAAGATCTTTGGCACGCCTTTGTTATGACCCAAAATTTGACGAACCATCAAACTTCATAAGAGCAAACTTTGCACTTTGATACATCATCCTCTAACCAAAATCTATGATATTTGTTGTTAGAAAATTCAACTACGCATGAATAAGATTGCGCAAAAAATATAGACACAAGATATAGTATGGTTCAGCTTAAAGCTTACATCTACAGTGAAAAGAAAAAACTTTTATTGATAGGTACGAGTCACAAAATCATACATAATTCTAGATAACATATTTTTATATAATAGACAATACATGTAATTTAAGAAAATCTATATAAGTCGAATTAGGAGTCAAAAATAAAAGCCAAAACTAAATTGGAAAAGCTGTCTACGAGAGCTTGGCGACCGCCAACAAACTGACACCTACCTGCGCAAGTTTTTGTACCCTTGCGTGAGCAAAAGGTCTAGGGTACGCTAGTTTTCTCAATTTTGCCAACATCCCAATATTATTTTCCTAAAAAACATTTATTTTCCAAAATCTAATTAATATTTTACACCCATTAATGTCGTCTATAAAAAAAGGCACGTATTTCACAAATTTTGAAATTCGTACTTAAAATAGTCAATTCAAAATACTGTGCTGAAATTTTTATGGGATTTACTACATGGCTGCACAAACTTAAACATTTTATTTCACATACCACGAAACGGAGGGAGGTTGGAGATGATTGCCACTAGTATAGTCCTCAAGTAGGCAAGCAAATTTGCAATCCCTGAACTTTCATAATTTTTGTCCATCGTAATCGTTGACCTTTCTTTTGATACCTCCTGAGTTGTGACCGATTGGTCCAATAATAAACTACAAAATCTTGTACCGAGGTTACATGACTTTCATGTTCTAATTTAATAAGGGATTTTTTCTTGGTAAGTGTGGATATCCTAGTCTTTAGGATCACGATCATCACCTTATATCCGCTGATTAAATAATTAAATTGTGGATAGCCAGCCAATTTCTACCGGATTTCCGCCATCAAATTAATTCCTTTTTTTTAATACCAACTCATCAAAATGACTGATATTAGTTCAAAGTGAATGAAAATTTTAATATATAACAAAGTTTTTCTAAACCATCGAATCTTTAGTGTAACACGTCAACGATAACGATAATTCTGCATAGATTTGAGCTTGACTTTTTTACACCATATTCACTATTTATCTGGCAATTAAAAACTCGCCACAACCAATGAAAGGTTTACTCGAGTTCGAGAAATGTAAGATGTGTTAAATTTTTGTTGGTTAGACTAGTCATTTCAGTAAGTACTCGAACACACGTAAACTTGATATTTTAAAACTATCCCATGTGCAGAGCAAGCTAGTTTAAACAATGAGGAAGAAATGGGGGAGGTACCTAATAAAGGTCAAAGATTGCAAGGGACAAGATCATTGAAACCTGGTGCTTTTTCTTTATACATAATAAGGGTCAACGATTGCAAGGGACAAAATCTGGTGCATTTTCTTTAAGCATAAACACTTAACAGGTTGCAGATAGTCTCAACTGCCAATTATTTCGAACTTGGTAGACGTCGCTGCATTAATCTCCAATATGGAAGCAGAATTTCTCTACATCCTGAGCCTGATCACATTGATCCTTGTTGGTTTCATGGCAATAAGAACCGGCAAGAGAACGAAATCCAGGAGAATTGAAGTCCAATTGCCTCCGGGGCCGAGGAAGCTACCGATCATAGGCAATATGCATCTCCTGGCTGGACATCTGCCCCATCGCCGCCTGGCGGACTTGGCAAAGAAACACGGACCATTGATGCATCTTCAGCTTGGCGAAGTTTTCACAGTCGTGGTTTCTTCTCCTGAGGCCGCGAAAGAGGTGATGAAAACTCATGACTCTGTTTTAGCAGATAGGCCTTTTCTCCTTGCTCCCAGTATCATATCTTACAATTTAAAGGACATTGCTTTTGCAACTGACGGTGAGTACTGGAAGCAGCTAAGAAAGATATGCAACTTGGAGTTGCTGAGTCCAACCCGGGTGCAATCGTTCAGATCGATCAGAGGGGAAGAGATGTCGAACCTCATCGATTACATCTCCTCAAATTCAAGGTTGTCAATTAATCTTACCCGGATCATCTTTTCGACAACGTCCAACATCGTTTCGAGGGCAGCATTTGGTAGCAAATGCAATGACATTGAGAAGTTTATTAGTTGTGTACAGGAAGCTGTAGTTTTGACAGGAGGGTTTAGCCCTGCTGATGTATTCCCTTCGTATAAATGGCTTCACTCACTTGACGGGATCAAGCGAAAAATCGAGGCAGTTCATGAACTGATTGATGAGATACTCGAGCAAATCATCGATGAACACAAAAAGTGCAACACAGACGAAGATCTAGTCGATGTTCTGCTGAAATTCCAGGGAGGACAGGAATTTTCCTTGCAAAATGATGATATCAAAGCCGTTCTTCTGGTGAGTCCTTTCTGCATTTTCTAATCCGGATGAAGAACTCGAGCCGGTCTAACTACTTTGCTTTAATCTTCTTTTACTTTCAGGACATCTTCACTGCCGGAAGCGAGACGTCCTCAACGACAGTTGAATGGGCAATGACAGAGATGCTGAGAAGTCCAAGAGTCATGAAAAGGGCACAAGCAGAAGTTAGGCAAGTCTTTAAAGGAATTGGAAAAATCAATGAGTCGAAACTCGGTGAACTGAAGTACCTGAAGCTTATTGTCAAAGAAACTCTGAGGTTGCATCCTCCTGGTCCTCTGCTGCTTCCTCGCGAATGCCGACAGAAGTGCGAGATTTTCGGTTACACCATACCCGAAAAGGCTAGAGTAATTGTCAATGCGTGGGCTATTGGAAGAGATCCTAATCACTGGGATGACCCGGATACATTTTTCCCGGAGAGATTCCTTGATAGCTCCATTGACTACAAGGGCGGCAACTTCGAGTTCATCCCATTTGGCGCGGGACGAAGAATGTGTCCCGGGATATCATTTGGCATAGTGAACGTAGAGCTTCCACTTGCCAATTTGCTATTTCATTTTGACTGGAAGTCTCCAGACAACACTAGACTGGAAGATCAAGACATGTCTGAGGCTTTCGGAGCAGCGGTTAGAAGGAAGACGGATCTTTGGTTGATCCCAGTTCTTTACCATCCCCCTTCTGTTGCATAAGGGAACTGGAATTGCTTTATCGTTTGTAACCGAAATCATATCGTTTGCTGCACATTTCTCTATTTGGATTTTGAACTATCATATCCTTGGTCTGATCTACATATTATCTACAATAATAAGGAACCATTTAGTAGAAAACACAAAGCAATGATATTACATTCAATATCTAGTCATACATGGGTCTAAAGCAACTTCTAATCAAGTTTGACGCACAATAATCAGGTTTAACAAGCAGTTCAAGGCGTCAAGCTTACAATCCCAGAACAGTATCAAACGATTTAGCCCTCAACCTAGCATCTTCGTATTTTCTTTCTTTTTGTTCGAATTGAAAGCCCTTGACCGAGTGGATTTTGCAACAGGATACAATCATTTGTAAGGTCTCTTCCTCAAAACCAAGCACGAGGTCTCTATTCAGCGGTATAAGATATGGAAATTCTTATATGTTCTCCGAGCCTATTACAAGCCTATGAACCATATGCTTGCACGTCCCTGTTTGAAAATACAAAAGGTGGTATTAGACCCGTGCAAACTTCAGCCCGATGAAATTTGTTTGTTGAAGACGTGTTAGAAAATATCTCTCATCGAAAATTGCAAGTAGGATCGATTGATTTATAAGGTGGAAAGATACACCTACTCAACATTTGAGGTTCAGGTAGGATATTAAAATTCTTATACTAAAGACGTAGCATCCAATCCACTGCTAAGAAAATTCCTTATCCAAAGGGATTGGGAACCTCCATCATCCGGAAAAGAGTATTTTTCGATTCGGAGAAACGACATATAAAGCTAACCCATGTCCATTACATCCAGCACACGTCAAGTATAATAAATTTTCCTTGACATTATTTGATCAGGATGAAATCAAATTATGTGTTGCTGTCTTTTTTTCTTTCGGGACAAAGATACTTCAGTATCCTTTTTTTTATCTTCCCTCGAGTTGAGGATGACTTGCATATGACGCAATTTTTATATTTATTATAAATGGATAGCATGCTTGATTTATTGTTACATTCATTTTTTTTATTTTATTTCCTAGATATGATTGCTCTCCTCATGATGTGGAGGTACATGGTTATGAAGTGGCTTTGAAGAACCACGACAATGAAGATGAAGAAATTATTGATGGGCTACTTGGAATTGAAAGGCCATCGGAGAATGAACTAATGGGCCCTCACCTCTTTCTAGTATATATGTGTAGAGCAGAAATTAATGGAAAACGGGTATTCTTTCCCACCAAAAACACGCGTCCCTTGCTTTTCTTTTCTTTTCTCTAAGCTCATATTCACTTTTTCCTAATTAGAATCAAATAACCGTTTCTCAGCTTTGTCGACAACAGCTACGATATGTTTCATATTGGCAATTTTTTCATAAAGTATATTATATATCTTCCCATTTGTAAAAAATAAATTGAATGAAATCAAACACTATTAATACTGTAATAGTATATCCGATTGTCAAATCTAACCGTAGTTGATTATTTCTAAAATTTCAAAGAGTGTAAGCAGAATACGACACCATTATGTTTATGAGTAATTATTTTATTGAATTATAATATTTACATTCGTAATGGAACACCTTACACAAACACACGATTGTAATTAGTCGACCTCAAAGTCGTAAAGAATTTATGGAAAAAAGTCAAAAAAAAAACATACAACTTCACGAGGAAAGAGTAACTGCTATACGTGTTGACGAATTTAACACAAAATATAAAACCAATTCTCGTCCCTCTATTTGTCTGTACAAACTCTAGACATGTCTTATTAGCTTGAAATTCGTGCCAGTTAAAATTTTTATTGTACGTATGCACGCCTTTCCCTATTTGACTATATCAATCCACGTGTGACGAATTTATGAATTTTCGAAGTTTAATGGATCAGCTAGTTTGGTTCATAGATGTACGGTATCACTTCAATTGGGGAATTCCTGATGTTATGAAACCCGAATGCCTAGACATGTCTGAAGTAACTGGAGCTGTTATCCGAAGAAAGCACGATCTGTGCCTTATTGCAACTCTATTCCGTCCATAATAAAAAGGTTCAGAATCGAATTCATGTTTCGTTTATTTACATTTGGGAAGGGGACGTGATAGAGTACTTGCGTGTTTTATAATTTGCCGGCCATGTAATGAAGATCTTATCTTGTATTTGTTCTCGATAAGGTCAAATTAGTCCAAATTATCACACGGTTGTGTTATTATGTATTTAATTTAGTCGTATCTTGCATCTAAGAATTTATTATATGAAGTCGCTTATCACGTGAGGTGTAAAGTTATTAGTGTAATTGGGAACTCTCCTCTCGAGCAGGAAGGTTACCAACGAGTTTCTTTATTTCTGATCTATTTGTTGAATGGTCAATTACTAATAGACGGATTGACAAATTACAGTTTTCTAAAAAATTACTCTAGCCAGTATGATTTAAAAAATCACTTTTCCAGTGAGTCCTCCTGTGGTGAACAAAAAGGTAACAACCTTTTCGCAATTTACAGTTCACTGCGCCCGTATAAAAAATTATTTCTCGATATATTTTGAAAACTTACGATCACTTAAAATAGTCGATTAAATTACGATTACTTCTATTTAAAGCAAGGTAGATATAATTTTAGTGAGTCAAATATTGTAAGTGAGTACATTCTATACTCGGGATTCAATACCTTTTTTATTTATTTAATTTGTGCTTGTGTGTACAATTATTATTAATACAATATCTTTTTCAACGGAAAAAAGGGGATTCCGATGACTTTGGGGCAGGGTTTTAAAAAACTACTTGGAGGTCGACTCAGAATTGGGTCCCACTTCTAGGTCAGACTGACCGGTCTAATTACCGGTTGGACCAAATTTTTTTTCCTAATTTTTAAGTAATTTTTTGAAATATAGATATGTATATAAGTAAATAATCTGTACATTTTATAAAAAATATATAAAAATATCAAATTTTTTACTGAACCGTCTGGTCCGACCAAATTTTTTGGACAAATTGTCCAGTCTGGTCGGAAATTGTCCGATCCGACCAGACTCTTTTTTTTTTACATAAAAACGACCCGCCATGAACTCTGATTCGCAGTCCGACCGGTTGGACCGCATTTTTTAAAACCATGCTTTGGGGAAGTAGATTTTGCGACTGGGCCAAAATGCTCTTTGGGCCGAAATGGGAGAGGCCAGATTGGGGTTAAGATTGTACTACCTATAAAATTTAGTTATCCAAGTTGTATTTGTAGGAGGTGTAGTGTAAACTTGTCTTTTTCTCAGTTAGACATCATCTCGATAAGATTTTTAATGAGCTGAAAAATTATGACCTCGTATTCATAAGACAAAATTCTACATTATAACAGATAAATAATTTTAATACAATTACATTTAATTAAAAAAATGGCACCTAAAAATAAAAATTTATAACATTATTTGACCAAATTGCCTTCCTTCAACCACTTCTCTTCCTACCAGTTTTTAGCAGTGAATAATCTTTACCCGTTCGATTAGTAGACTTGTTTCCGGTTTTTTCACTATTATCTTATCATAGTTAATAGCACAAAATTAGCAGATACTAGATAAATACAATCCATAAGCCTTCTACCTCCACTCCACATTGTTTCGTCAGGCTTCCGCTTCATCACTATTTGTACTCGGTGACTATTCCCATTATTACTCTCTTCGTGCCAGTTTTTAACATTGCCGCATTACTTATCAACCGGTTTTAATTTGGTGGTGCTCCTTGAGCTCCACTAATTTACATATTGTTTTTGCTGGAACCATTTCACATTTGTAATAGGGTGATCATCACTAGTTGGAACGTTATTATATCCGAATCACGTATTTCTCATGTAAATTCTTATTTCATGTGGAGTCGACAGAGACAACAAAGGAGCCAGTTCAGCTGTTTTTCCTACTAGAAGCTGACATATCTATGGCCTCTTTAGATGAGATTAGACATACTAAAGGATTCAAGATCCCTTATTTAGCATCAGGGGGATGGTAAAGAACTGGGATCAAGCATAGATCGGTCTTCCTTTTAACCGTGGCCCCGAAAACCTCGGACATGTCTTGATCTTCCAGATTGGTGTTGTCTGGAGACTTCCAGTCAAAATGAAACAGCAGATTTGCAAGTGGAAGCTCTACGTTCACTATGCCAAATGATATCCCGGGACACATTCTTCGTCCCGCGCCAAACGGGATGAACTCGAAGTTGCCACCCTTGTAATCTATGGAGCTGTCAAGGAATCTCTCCGGGAAAAATGTATCAGGGTCATTCCAATGGTTAGGATCTCTTCCGATGGCCCATGCGTTTACAATGATTTTTGTCTTTTCGGGTATGGTATAACCAAGAATCTCACATTTCTGTTGGCCTTCACGAGGAAGCGTCAGAGGAGCAGAGGGATGCAGCCTCAGAGTCTCTTTGACAATGAGCTTAAGGTACTTCAGTTCACCTAGTCTCGACTCGTCAACGTTTCCATTTCCATTGAAGACTTGCCTGACTTCTGCTTGTGCCTTTCTCATAATTCTTGGTTGTCTCAGCATCTCTGTCATCGCCCATTCAACAGCTGTCGCGGATGTCTCGCTTCCGGCACTGAAGATGTCCTGAAAGAAAAGAGAAGAGATCAAAGAAGTTAGACCTGCTTGGGTCCGTCATGATCAGAAATCGCGGACTGAACTAACCAAGAGAACAGCTTTGATATCGTTGTTTTCCAAGGAAAAGCCAGGATTTCCCTGAAATTTCAGCAGAACATCGACTAGATCTTCGTCTCGATCGCTCTTGAATCCTTCTGCTTTCCGTTGTTTATGTTCGTCGATGATTTGCTCCAATATCTTGTCAATCAGCTTATGAACCGCCACCATTCGTTGCTTGATCCCACTAAGCGAGTGAAGCCATTTACGAGAAGGGAAAACATCTGCAGGGCTAAACCCGCCTGCCAACGCGACAGCTTCCTTTACATGGCTTATAAACTTCTCAATGTCCTTGCATTTGTTACCAAATGCCGCCCTCGAAGTGATCCCGAACGTCGACAAAAAGATGATCCTGGTAAGGTTAATCGGTGACCCTGCATTTGAGGAAATGTAACTGACGAGATTCGACACCTCCTCTTCTCTGATCGGTCGGAACGATTGCACCCGGCTTGGACCCAGAAGCTCCGAGTTGCAAATCTTCCTCAGCTGCCTCCAGTACTCTCCGTAAGGTGCCAAAGCGATGTCCCTCGAACCGTAAGATATAATACTTCCAGCCAGGTGAAAAGGTCTATCAGCCAAAACAGAGTCATTAGTTTTCATCACCTCTTTTGCACCCTCAGGAGAAGAAACCACAACTGCAGAAATTTCACCAAGCTGAAGGTGCATCAAAGGTCCGTGTATCTTTGCCAAGTCGTGTAGGCGTCGATGGGGCAGATATCCAGCCAGGAGATGCATATTCCCAATGAACGGCAGCTTCCTCGGCCCTGGCGGCAAGCGTACTCCCCCGCTCTTTGGCTTTATTCCAGTTCCTACTGCAATGAAACCAACAAGGATCAACGTGATCAAGCTCAGAAAGTAGAAAAACTCCACTTCCATATTGGAGAAAATGTAAGGACATGTACAAGGTTGGGAAGGACTGCCACTTGAGACTTGGTATTTAAGCTTCAAGGATTTTGTCCCCATCTTCTGGGTATCTCCTTGAAGTATCATATATTTGATACCTTCACAAGTAGTCACGCCGTAGCTTCATTTAAGTAACATTTATTATTTATACCTGCCCCATTAGTTAACTACTAATAATTCATTAAACTACAAAATCTTGATCTGTAAATGACATCACTGAGCTGTTGGCCTCCAATTTTATAGGGAATAATTTTGTGTTCATTATAGAGCTGTATCACCCTTTGATTCTTGATTTGCAGCTAATCCAAAAAATGTTTTAACCTGTGATCTGATTGATATAAAGGAACATATCAGTCAAGGATCTGCTTAAAAAAATGTTGTCGGCTCTACTCAGTTCCAACTCAAGACCTTGGTTAAAAGTATCAAATCTTTTGCCAATTTGATCAACTTTGTTTTGTCGGTATCAAGTTGGTTTTGACCCTTTGTTTATAAGAACTTATCATAATATATTGTTTACAAGGCTAACTTACAGGAAACAAAATCGATAGGCATCTTTGAAAACCACTATTGAAATTGTAGAAATTGGTTTAGCTAATTTTCTTGAAGCCAAGTATTAGAATGGTTGAACTTGATCATCATCCACAACAGAGTTTTTACGCATATCGATTATTCCATGTTCATACAACTGAGTATTATCTGATCTGCTTTCCGCGTCGTGTATACTTGATGTTACAAAGTTGGATCAGACAGTAATTAGTTAAACTGAAAAAGAAGTACCATGATCTTTGATCCTGTCTTCTCCCTTTAGCTTCTTCCTGATACTGAAGAAGTAACTTCTTGCTCAAGCCACCAAAAAATGGCTCCGGTCAATTCGGTTAAATCTTGTTTTCACAGGTTATCCCATAGAAATCTACCAGGTACTTCAGAGCGTTGGAGTTGTTGTTGCATATCTTCCACAACGATGCGACCTCTCCTTCGGAAACAGTGCCCCAATCCTTGCAAGCGTCGAGGAACTCGAAGAGCTTGTCATAAAATGAGTTGTAGTTCATGACAATGAAAGGAACCGGAAGTTTTGAGCCTATTCTTTCCAGCTGAAGTAATGTCAAAATCTCAAACATCTCGTCCAGGGTCCCGATTCCACCAGGAAGAGCAATTACAGCTGTCCTATCAGAGCTGCAATTTCGAACAGCAGCATCTACCAACCCGTGCTTTCTTGCAGAGAAGAACCTGCAATTCGGAAGGTTTATTCAGGCGAATAAAACTGTTTGTTAAGAATGCCAGAAAGAAGCAGCTACCTGCAAGTGAGATAAGTTTCTGCCGGCAGATAAGGGTGAAAGTTTGAAGCCGTCCATTCCCCGGCTTCTTTTGCTATCTTCAATCCACCAACTTGTTTTCCTGCTTGCAGTGCGCCTTTGGTGACAGCATCCATGAGACCTGGACCTGCCCCTGTCCATGATGTACAATCCAAAAGTTTCGCAACCTGGGACGGAGTATAACGTAATAAAAACTAATCATAAAACCTTACAGGTTCATTGCATGGCTATAAGCACAACAGTGCTCAAGTTCTCGTGCTTCATTACAGAATACACAATGTAATAAAGGACATGGATAGGAGTTTGCTTGCCTCTTTCCCCAACTCCAGGGATTGCAAGTAATGTGGATGATCAGATCCCATTCTTGATGAGCCCAAATAGACTACACCTCTTCCAAGCTTGTTTATGAGTTGATAACATAGTTCAATCTCTTTCCTGATCTTAAGATGCAAAACTTCAGTAAGCAGCATTTGCTTTGAATTGCTTGGTCGGGATTTACAAACATGAGACGGACAAAAAAGAATTTGGATTCCTAGTTTACACGAGTAGCGAGAATCAGGAGACCCCAACCCTGCCAAGTCATTCACTTGGAAGTTCAACAACAATGAATCTGATATAGGATCAGATCAGGCGAGGCTAATCAAGGATACCAGTTATGCAAAATATGACATTACAAGTAAAGTATGCACATGAATGGGCCTTCCTAGAGCCACAAAACCCTGCATTAACTCCCTCATTTGAACTAATCTTGTTCATTCTCAGCTAACAAATTGCACTGGCCAAGAAACCCAATATCCCCAAAAGAACTAAACCATCTTCTCAAATGGACTAATACCTGCAAAACACAAGCAGCTAAAAACTGTGCCCAGTTAAGACATTGACAAAGTGAGTCGAAATGACCACAACCTTGAAGATAAATGTAATAAGGAGTACCTCAATTGCAAATTGCATTGACCAAAAAACCCAATAGCCACCAATGAACTAAACCAGAAACAAAAAATGGACTAATCCCACGAGATCACAAGCAACTAAGAGATGCCCATTTTAGACAATAAACAAGAGAATACAAAAGACCAGAATTTAAAGATGAACGTAATGATAACACGAAGTACCCTGATTGCAAATTGCCCGACCAGGAAACCAAATAGCCACCAAAGAACTAAATCAGAAACCAAAATGAAAAAATATCACAACAAGCACAGTCAGCTAAGAACTCCCCGGTTATGAAACTCAACAAGAGAATTGAAAAGACAAGAACTTAAAGATGAACGTGATGCTAAGAAGTATCCCGATCGCAAATTGCAAGACCAATAAACCCCATAGCCACAAAAAGCACTAAGCCACAAACAAAAATGGACTAAAACCCAACAAAACCAAATGCAGCTATAAACTGTGCCCAGTTAAGACATTGAACAAGAGAGTGGAAAAGACCGAAACTTGAAGATGAATGTAATGATAAGAAGTATATCCCAATTGCAAATTGCACGACCAAGAAACCAAATATCCCCAAAAGATTAAGCCACACAAACAAAAGTGGACACAACCCAACAAAACACAAGCATGTTAAAACTGTGCCCAGTTAAGCAATTGAACAATATAGCCGAAAAGACCGGAACTTGAAGATAAATGTAATAAGTAACTACCTCAATTGGGCTTGTTCTCTCCTCGAAGTCAACCCCCTCACGCCTGCTAAACGAAACCCTACCTGGGAAAGCCTCCAACTTTGGACACCGAAAGTCAACGCCAAAGCTGCCCTTTTCACCCAGAGACTCCAACTTTATGTTCTTACCGCCCAAACTCCGACCTACAACATTGGAACCCAACAAACCCATAACCGAAGAAGAACCCATCTTCGACTTTGGTTAATAGTACAGTTAGAAATCAGTTATTCGGCAATTCTTGTCCTAAAAAGTGGTAGTTTAGGATAAGGAATGGAATATGTTCTCCTTTTAGTCTTGGGGCGGATTTAAAATCCGATTCTTGTTCTCGGGAACATCAAAAGTTGTCCCAATTGGCAGGCGGGAAATGTACAAATTGTAGTTTCTCGTTAAAACTATCTCGTTTCGGAAATCATGAAATAAATAGTTTTTGATTTGATGAAGCCTATTTTTCTAATCACAAATATACTTATTCAATGAATTTAAGTTTGGTTTAAAAAAAAATTGAATCGTTAAAACAGTTTCGCAATAATTATTTTAAGTGTTCGTTGGTTGATAATAATTTGTTTTCCTAATTGAAAAAAATTGGTTACTCACTAAATTTATCTCGAAATTCAGATTAAATAAAAAAAATGTCAATTTGCCAAAAAAAAAAAATTTGATTTATACCGATTACTTTGAATGAAAAATATTTATACTATGTCCGCTTGCAAAAAGATTCATCCCGCGTACAATTTTTCTAACCTTTTAAAAAATCATACTACTTTTAAATAATTATTTATAATGTACAAATTGGGAATATTTTCCGCCGAAAAAATAAGACGGGCCAATGGGCCCATATTAAACCCAAACCAGGGTTTTAATGCGTTTGGATCCGGTGCTGAGGGAGATTTCCCTCAGTATATACTGAGGGAAATATAGGCCATTGGATCAGAATAGTTTTCTAAATATTCTGATCCAATGGCCTACATTAATAAGGGAATTTTAGACTTTTTGACAAAATTACTGTTCATCCACTAATAAAATTACTGTTCATCCACTAATAAAATCACTGTACACTTTCAAATAAAATTACTGTTCATTTCGTTTGGATCCGAAACAAACCACCAATACAGCCAAGATAACCAGCAATGCAGCCAACGAAACCATTAATACAACCAAACAAACCAGTAATGCAACCAATAAAACCAGTAATACAATTAACGAAACCAGTAATACAACTAAGCAAACCACTAATGCAACCAAGCAAACCAGCAATGCAACCAAGCAAACCAGCAATGCAACCAAATAAACCAGTAATA
>SOPF01026329.1:0-25348 GCA_012979155.1 Hypericum perforatum | reverse complement strand
ACCAATAAAACCAGTAATATAACCAACGAAACCAGTAATACAACTAAATAAACTAGTAATATAACAAAATAAACTAGCAACATAACCAAGCAAACCAGTACTGAAAAGAAGCAAACCAGCAATACAACCAAATAAACCATTAATGCAACCAATAAAATCAGTAATACAACCAACGAAACCAGTAATATAACTAAGCAAACCAGTAATGCAACCAAGCAAACCAGCAATGATCCGAAATAAACCAGCAATGCAGCCAAGAAAACCAACAATGTAGCCAACGAAACCATTAATACAACCAAATAAACCAATAATCGTTGGTTGTATTACTGGTTTATTTGGTTGCATTACTGGTTTGCTTAGTTATATTACTGGTTTGTTTGGTTGTATTAATGGTTTCGTTTGCTGCATTGTTGGTTTTCTTGGCTGCATTGCTGGTTTGTTTTGAATAGTTAGTGGATGAATAGTAGTTGATGAATAGTTAGTGGAAGAATAGTTAGTGGATGAATAGTTAGTGGATGAATAGTTAGATAAGTGATTTTACAATATTAACCTCCTCAGTATATACTGAGGATTCCCTTCCTTAGCACCGTTCCTTAACCCGGTTTTAATTGACCACGGAAACATAAAAATTTGCGTCTTCAACCCTCTTCCACCCTCTAATTTCTTCTCCCGGGATTCGATGCAGAAGAGGCGAGCCAATGGTGGCAAGAAGAGAAAGTTCGTCCCTTTTTCGATACCCTTTTCGTCTTTTTTATAATCGGGTTACTCTGCGAGCGCTATGGATGCCATTGTTAATGCTATTAGTCGGTTTAATTGGCCGACGAAATGAAATGCATGAGCTTCAAGATGAACTTTTTATTTGTTGTTGTGGATGTCCAATTGGATAGTTGCTTCGGAGTGTGTGAGTTGGTAGATGAAATGGAATGCCTAAGCTTAAAGATGAACTTTTTCTTTTGTGGAAGCACAATTATTCAATGGCATCAGAGTGTGCGTTATGTTGCTGTGATTAGTCGGGTTAGTTGGCAAGCCGAAACGGATTGCCTAATTTTTTAGATGAAATTTTTATCCGTTGAGGAAACACAATTGCATCGTGGCTTTGGAGTGTGCTAGTTGGTGGAGGAAATGGAATGCATAAGCTTATAGATGAACTTTTTCGGTTGTGTGTACAATAGCGTCAGAGTGTGTGTTTTCGGTGCGTAGGGCGTATAACGTAGCTGGTTGTAGTTGATAAACGTATGGTTTTTAGTCTTGGAGAGCCTTTGGCTACATGCTGATGCTTTGTTTTGTGCGTGAGTTTAGCTCTTATTTGGTTGTTGCATTTGGTGTGAAGGTACGAGATGGGAAGGCAACCAGCAGAGACCAGGCTCTTGAGCAGCAAGATGGTCAGAAGGACCAGGGTTCATGGAGGGAATGTGAAGTGCATGCGTTTAGGCTTGATACTGGAAACTACTCTTGGGGAGTGAGGCGTTGACCCGCAAGATCAGTATTTTTGATGTGGTTGTCTAACAATGAGCTGGTTCGTACTCAAACTTTGGTGAAGAGTCCCATTGCTCAGGTCGATGCTGCTTCTTTCAAGCAGTAGTATCTCCAGCATTATGGAGTTGACATTGGTCGCAAGAAGAAGGTTGCAAGAAGAAGGAAGGAGAGATATGCCTCTTTGCTGTTACAGCCGACAATTACCTTTTTCAGCTCTAGTTCATGTGTATGTCTCAGACATAGCTATTGTATGTTGATCGCTGCTGTCGTGCTTTTAATACGACAGTAGTTTCTAACTTGGCATTTCTCTATTGAGCTGTCAGTTGATATGTCAATTGATGGTGATCATCTACTCTAAATTGTTGTCTTGACATTTTGATTTGTAGGAAGGAGAAGTAGTGGCTCCTGAGGAGGAGAAGAAGAATAAGCATGTCTTGGCAAAGCTACCGAAGAGGCAAGAGGTGGCCTAACGCGTGACTCTCACATCGAGGAGCAATTCAGCGGTGGTCGCTCGATAGCATGTATCCCATCACACCCTGGCCAATGTGGCCGAGCTGACTTCACTCTCGTTTATTAACACTACTGATTCTCTTCGTGCTCGTATTCATGAATCTCCCTAGACAAAACACAGGTCTATCTTGGAGGGCAAGGAATTGGAGTTGTACATGAAGAAGATACAAAGGAAGAGAACTGCTCAAAGACTTGGTGGCCAGCATCCACCAAATTGGAGTTATACACTCGGCAATTAAGCCAAGTCTCAAATCCTTATTTTTGAAGTTGAAAATATCACAAACAAATCCATACCAATCGGATCAGAACCTTACGAGTTACAGTCCTCAGAAATTGTCCACAGAGACAGCAACAAAGCGTATAATTCACAACCGAAATTTGATCCATGTAATAAAAAACTGGAATTGAAAAAGGGGCGTGTGTGCGCGCACGCGTATGTCTTTCACTTCACTCAATGCCGCGTCTCCTTCTCAGGGTCTCCCTGACGAGATCGCTACGGGCCTTGGTCCGAGCCTGCTGGGGGGCCACATTGACGTAGGCCAGATGCAGGCCCGCCCAGAAAAGCGCCGCCCCGACAAGGAAGAACCCCGCCGTGGCCGCCTTCTTCATGGGGGTCGAAGGGTAGCACCCCACCATCTCCCGGAATGGAAGAACAAAGAAGGGTGCTTTCTTTGAGGAATTTCGTCGAACACCTAACAGGCGAGCACTGAAAATTCCAATTGTTGTGGGTTCTTTGCTAAAAGGGACGGGCTCTTCACGAGATCCAAATCGTGTGGGCCTAGTAGTAAATTAGTACTCCACTAAAGTTTTCGCGAAAGTCGATTTTAGTAGCCAATATTTCCCCAAAAAGAAAAAAATTAGTAGCCAATACTAAAATATATGAAGACACGTGTCAGATTATTAAAAGATGCCTCAACGGAGAAGTACAAAGGAGAATGGTCGGGCCAGTGTTTTTAATGACTCTTTCAAGTATCTTGCCTTTCGGAATGCAAGTTAAAATGGTTTAGTATTTACTTTTAAAAAAATTACATTAGGGTGGCTTTTTTTAGTTTTCTGTATTTTCAAATCGTTTATTTCAGTAAAATGGTCACGATGCTAACACCAGCCGGAAAATACTAATCATGGTGAGAAATTTATAATTTGGAAATTTCAACTAAACTAGACGTTTCCTTATGTTTCTGATGTATAATTAGATTGCAATTACAAAAATACCTACCTAGCATAAAAATTCCTAAATCATATCAAACTCGTACCAAAGTAAAAGAAATTCAAGCCATCGAAATAAATAAATAAATAAAAACACTAAAGCCTCTGACTTTAAAGACTAGTATTAAACCAAAATAGAACACCCTCTTCTTTATGATTACTTCACAAAAAAAACAAAAACCAACATAAGACAATAAGCAACAATATGATTTGAGGCTGGCTCATTGTCTGCCGTGTAGCTATGGCTGTGCTTATGATACAACTCTTGTGTTTGATTGTGTGAGTGTTCAAGGTAATCTAACACAAACTTCTTACAAGTAGGATGTGATAAAGTTGTCTTTTTCTAGAGCTTTTAGATCGAGTTTGTATGATTTTAGAATTTATAATCTCACACATAAATTGATCGGATAAATTAACGAGTTCACTTTTGTTTAAACTAATGGACTATTTTCCTATGGAATTGATCTATTATTACATTATATCAAACATAATTTTTGTTTGTTAATATTATAAATTAAATAAAAATATTATTTCAAAATCTCAAAAATCGCTAAAAAGAAGTTGATTGCTCATGTTAGCGAAGGACCCCACATATAATAAAATCAAACACAAGGAAAAAAAATTATTTTGAAAACTCAGGGACCCGAAAAAAAATATGACAAAACTTCAAAATAATTTAGGAAAAATAATTTATCCTAAATTCTATAGCAAAGATCTGAAAGTTATGATTCTCAAGGTGTCCGATTTTGGAAATTACCCAACTCAACCAAGTAGATACAGAAGGGGAGAGACATATATTTACGTAAGTTTCTGTTTGCGAAAAGAATTGTACTTTTTTCAACGAAAATATATATAAATGTTACAAATGTGTTTTTTAGGAAAAATAATTATCCGTTTAACCCCTCTATAAGGAAAAAATATTTACCAGAGTCCAAAAACTATATAACGGCGAAGAAAACTCTCCCTAGTCCCAATAAAAACAGAGGATTAACGGGGATCTCAGGAGCTGCTGGATTTTCAAGGTGGAAGGCGAGCTGCTGGAGAGGTGATTCTTTTCTTTTCCTACGCTTTGGATTGGCAATTGTATTATTCTATGCATGTCAATGAATCTAAACCCTAGTCGACAGCTCCTTTTATTTTATTGATTTGAATTCACCATCCTCAATTTTTTTTATTGATTAGAATCTAGTATGTTAGTCTTATTCAACTATTTTTCACCAATGACCAAGTTAAACGTCAATAATCGTATAACTTGTGACGAAAGCCAAGAAGCATTTTGTTTTTGTTTTATGAAAATTTTCCTTAACAATTGAAATGTCATATTTTGTACACAAACAATTTCACAATGAAACAGTCATTAGTTTTATTGGTCCGGAGATTTTATCGGAATTACCAATTCAGTTGCAGAGAAGCTGTCCAACAAATTCGTTGGTGGAGATGGTCTCAACTGACACACGATTTGCTGATTTCAATTGCAGAGTAAATTGTGCTCGCATAGTTGGTGTTTAAAAATTGGGATCGACTTGGGTTCCAAAGAAATTTTCGGGATGTCCAATATTCTTGTAGGTGCCATCTTCATCAATTGAATTATTTCACTTCATGCATAAAAGTACTTACTGTGTACATGTACCAAAAAATCCTGAAGTTTTAAGTATTGAGCTTGCTAAATATGGTTGTTGAGCCTAAAAGTCCTTACAAGTCTGTACATGAGCTACTTATTCGAAAGCAGAAAAATAATAATGTCGATGTGGGTTGAAAAACAAAAAAAATAAATTAAAGTTTATGAATTAGACTAAGCGTCTATGAAGCATCTATGGGCTGGAAAGAAGTTAATACTCTTGATAATAAAATGGATTGTTTGAGTCCTAACTCTAGCCTCGTCATAAATATACAAAATTTGAAAGACATGATAATTGTAAATAAATCTGTCAGCAACTATCAACCATTTTTTTAGGGAAAAGTCGTCATAGGGCCCCTGTGGTTTGAACCGTTCTCAGATAGGTCCCTGAGATTTAAAACGGCGATAACCGGTTCCCGTGCTTCCAATTTTCACATCCGAGTCCACCCGATCCGGTTCAAATTTTTTTTCGACAAAATGCCCCGTTTTGAACTGCTTAGTTGGCCAACCACGCGTGAAACTTATCCACGTAAACAAGGATGATGTGGCTGGCTTATTACCACTTTGATACCTAAACCCAATTAATATACATTTTCCCCCTCTTCTTCATCTTCTTACCCAATCTTTAAAATTAAAAACTTCAAACTAAATTAAAATCACACCCAAATCTTAACATTTGGATAACGCGAAGCTTATCATCAAAGTAACCCCTTCTCCCCCACACTCCGAAGCTCAATTAGATTTCTCACCCAATTTCTAATTTTTCCCCAATCTGAATACCTAAATACCTAATTTAATTTTCCTACCCAAAACAAGACACCAACGCCGCCACACCCTGCTCCTGCGACCAAGCTCCTCCTTCTTCCCGAGTCCCGATGAGAGACTGGCGATCGACATCTTCCCTCCCGACGAGCTGGTGACGTGACGAGCTACTACTTCCAAGTTCCCGACGAGCTGGTGACGCGACGAGAGATCGACGAACTGGTCCTCCCTCCTGACAAGCTGGTGATGCGACGAGCTACTACTCCCGAGTTTTCAATAAGCTGGTGACGCGATGAGAGACCGACGAACTGGTCCTCCCTCTCGACGAGCTGGTGACGCGATGGAGATGGGTCGGCTAGTCTCGGAGGGCTACGTATTGATGGTCTTGGCCCGTTGGCGCTACCGATATACAATGCTTTAAGTGGGAAAATTGGAGAAGTTGGGGGGATTATTTAATTGGGAGAGGGGAAGTAGAAGTCGGATCGATATTTAATTGGGAGAGGGGAAGGAGAAGTCGGAGAGGGGAAGGAGAAGTTAGAGGGGTTATTTAATTGGGTTTAGTATTAAAAAATCATTGTATCAAAGGGTAATAAGCCAGCCACATCATCCTTGTTTACGTGGATAAGTTTCACGCGTGGCTGGCCAACTAAGCAGATCAAAATGGGGCGTTTTATCGAAAAAATATTGAACCGGATCGGGTGAACTCAGATGTGAAAATTGGAAGCACGGGGACCGGTTATCGCCGTTTTAAACCTGTGGGACCTATCTGAGAACGGGTCAAACTACAGGGGTCCTAGGAGGACTTTTCCCATTTTTTTATTTTCTCAAGATCGTTGTACTTGGATTGTATGATAATAGAGACAATATGATTCGAGATTTTTTGCAACATTTTAAAATATCATAATAAAAGTGTATGGATTGAATCCAACATTAATACACTCTATTTGGGAGTTGAGTTGGTCCCGAATAAAGTTGGTATGATATGGTTTTTAACGTTAGTCAATTATTTTGTAATAGATTGATATGGTTTTATTTTATTGAATCTGATGTTAAGAATGCGGCACTACTAAACATGGTACATTTTTTTTTATGAGAATTGACGTATCATGCAACTTCAACTAATTTAAAAAAAATATTTGAACAATTCAGTATTAAGACGTTGTCTTCGACGGAATGGGTACGAACTATACAACTTAATCCATATGATTTAGAATTTGGGTTGGACTGCGCTGGCATTTTCTTTATGCAATACTAATATTTCTTTTATATGATACTAATTTTTTGATACAATAATGACATGTGTATTTTTGTATTTTTTGTGTTTGTAAGAATATCATTTTTTGAAATGATACCAATCAGTATGAGTTTTTTCACTTTGGTCCATAAATTTTTGCAAAAAAAGCCTTCGACATATATATTTTCATATTTTTTTTATAAGAATAACATTTCCTTCAAATGATGCTGATTCCTGTATTTTTTTCACTTTAGTTCTGTGGCTTTTAGATTTTTGCAAAAAAACTCTTGACATGTATATTTTTTGTTTTTTTATTTTATTAAGAATTATATTTCTTTCATGTGATGCAGACCCATTTGAATTTTTTTCATTTTTATCCCATGACTTTTGGGTTTTTGAAAAAAAGTACATACATACGATTTGAAAAAAGAAATCATTCAATACCCAATCTAACACTGTCGCCATTTTAATGTTTATCTCTGATCCATTGGTATTCCTATGATTGTTTCTTTTTCTTTAGGTAAGAAGATGGAGTATTGCTAATTTCATTAAATGTATTTAGAAGCGTGGCCATAAAACTAAAATCTAGAACATCTTAGGAACTAAAAATAATATTCGATGTCTAAGGCACAAAGAATCCGGTTGCCAGTCCGAAATTATGAAGTGGGCAGCTTTGGTCCTTCGGTTTTTGTTCCTTGGGTTAGAAAGATCCATCATAGGGTTGGAATTTCTTACCGAGATTGCAGCCTCCGCCAACTCACGTGCAACAAGTGTTGGAAGATTGACCAAAGATTTGGAAAACTGACCAAAGAGTTATTTTTGCTAGCATTTTGTTACCGGTTGATAAGTCTTTTCAGTTGATATC
This sequence comes from Hypericum perforatum, assembly GCA_012979155.1. NCBI lineage: Eukaryota > Viridiplantae > Streptophyta > Magnoliopsida > Malpighiales > Hypericaceae > Hypericum > Hypericum perforatum. The sequence continues at coordinate 17,677 of SOPF01026329.1, read as the reverse complement.
AAGTCTTATTCAAATATCTATTAGGATGGATAATACAGCTTTTGAATTGGATAGAACTCTTGTTACCAATTGCAACAACGATAAGTTGCAGCAAAGTAGCCACATTTTGTTACTGCCCAGGTAGTTATGAAAAATATAAGCCACGTTCATTTAATTGAGACACAAGTGCCATTTTTTCCATCTTTATCAATACCCTTCCGGTAATTACCCGCAGTGAATCCTACATTTTACCGTGATGACACAAGCAATGAAAATTCTATCCAAGTAAAGGGATGAGACTTGACATAACTACACTTAGAGAACCCTGGGAAAAGTCGCTAAGACAAATGGAAGATAAGTGGGAAGATGGTTCATGGCTCATCCTCAAAGCTGCATAAGAATGCCGATCACCAATGCGAGGTGGGTCAATAAGACATCAGTTGCTCTCACAAGGCGGCCGACAGATGATTTAGCACCCGTTCTACTAGCAGATGGGGCCGGAACTGGTGCCGTTGGATCAGCGAAAGGCGATCCCGCTATGTCGCGTTCCGTGAGTGGCGGATACGGAGCTTGTACTGGTGGCATCAGTGGAGGGTATAGAATTAGGCTCGAGAGGGATCCAGGCATTATAGGGGACATATAAATGGGTGTATTCTCTCCCTTGTCTAAGCATTGGTTTTCTGTAAGAAGAAGAAAATGTGATGTCAGATAGCCGTCGGTCAAGCCTCGGAAATCTGTAACGTCTAGTTGATCAAATGTACTACTTACTTTTGTATTTAGCAGATGTGAGCGGGAACTCTGTGACAACACCGTTGATGCCGGTGTTCGCGTAGGTATTAATTTCCACGGTTGCGTCCGAGAAGAAGTCCCATGCCTGAGATATGAACTCGTTGCTGAAGGTTTCCACATAGACAGACAGGTTAGCTGCTCGTAGTTCGGTTACTACATCTGTACTCCCTTTCAGGAAAAGGACGGACCCTGGCATGACAGATGACTTCGAGACAACCACAGAATGAGCAAACGACTTGATGTCATCCACTGCGGACGAAAGGGCGTCTCCGATGTCCTCGCCAATCGCATATACGAGCTCGTAAGTTGTGTCCTTGAACTTCATCAGCACAGCACTGTTAGTGGACTGGATCATCACCTTCTTAACCGACTGATTGTCATAACCAGCGTTCTTCAGCGCATCAAGTACGAGATCAATAACAGGCACATTCTTCTTCTCTGTAAGATAGGCTGCATTCTGAGAAAATCAAATTGAACAAGATGAGATGGTTCATCTGAGTGCAATGTGGGAATGCTCTAAAGAGATTATCACTGTAAATTGTTAGGAAGGAAGACCCACCTCAATGTTGATCAATACACCAGACAGAGAGCTTCTGTTCTTTGACATATTCAAGAAATCAGAGAGAGTCACGAACTTGCCGGCATTTTTGTACTTCGGATTCCGGAAGAGCCCATACGGGTGAGCGTATGGGTTTGCTATCATTGCTGCGTTAACAAAAACGACTACAATCAAATTTGAGAGAGGACCCTTCCTTCCTTGCATCTATCAATCTGAATGAAGATGAACTTACGGGTTAAGCTCTGAATCTGACTCCAAGTTAAGCTGAATGAAAATATACCACTTCCGAGTTCCGGAATCGTTTGTAGAAGGTTGCCATAACTAGATTGGATAGCATTTGTACTGTGGATCAGATTTATCGAGCTCATGCAGAATGGTACGTTATCTTGTGAAATTTGTACGGAGCAGTCAATGACATTTGCACCATCTGTGATTGCTTTCTGATATGCCAAATCCGTACCACCGGTGTAATCTCCGCTTGCACCATTCTTGCTTATGACTGTAAGATTTACTGCTCCATGAAAAAATCAAAGTTAAGTCAGTAACTTATAAGTTCACAACATGTATAAGTTTCAAACATAACAACTAAATAAGTCATTCACTTGTACCTTTGTCTGCAACATTTTCTCCCCAATGCGCAAAGCAATCTGTAATTTAAGGACAAGAAGTCAGAAAATGTCAAAGTCCAGAGTAGATGCAACATATGGCATTAATCTTAGCATCAAGTTGCTGTCAGTAAAGTTGGTACTCAAAAGGACACTAATTTTTTGGATGGACGAATGTAACACCGCAAGTTAAGGTGAAAATATGTTAGCATTCAAATGTAGAAAGAGCCGGTTCATACTAGTCGAAAGGAATCTCTAAGATGCAGCACAAACTACTACATGATCAACAAAGTTGTTAGCAGTCATTGGAGAATCTCAAGCTACCTCTTGCTGCTGACGGGGTTATCGGGAAATCAGACAGTACTCCATCAACAGAGAAATTTCCATTGTCCATATGATACAGATATTCGGTTATCGGATCATAACTGCAGTTGAAGTTAAACGAAACGTCGTTATAGAACTCTGATGTGTAGACCTCTAACCCAGCTTTATGCGCATCGGAGACTAGAGAAGTATGAGGTTGTAGATAGCCACTTGCATCTACAGGCCATACATAATACTTCGGGACCAGAATGCCAGAGGCAAATGTCCTGATAAATGTCAGATTGTGCGAGAGAGAACTGTATGTCTGGTTCATTGTAGGCTCTATATCATCTGGCTCGAGAAACCGGAGGATCAGCTTTGTTGTTTTCGGGTTGAACCTTGAAGCAATACTTCTTAAGAAAGCCACTTCGGGAGAGGAGATATGGCTCACAGTAATATTTTTCGTCACAGAAAGAACATAGCTTCTGGCACTCAGATTCCGCTGCGAGAAGAACGCATCATGCTGCAAAAAAGATAAGTATTATTATGATATTTCTCTGATTACCTCATGAAATGTACAGACAGATAAACCTGAATCTTACTTGATATGTACCTGAATGTTCAACCAAAAAACCATTGGTTGCTTAACTACCCTAACCACGCCCTCAGGACTTTCAATCACATAATTATTCCCATCGAACTTATTAGATCGGGAAAAGATACCCTGATTCACTGTTACAGACGAAAAGCTGTATCAGCCAAAATTGCAGGAGCATAAAAGCCAAGCAATGAAGTTGTTCAGTTGAGCACTTTACAGAGTACCGATTGAAGGAAATGAAAGCGACCAGACTTACAGAAGACGGATCGAAGATCTTCAAAGGTGAAATCCACAGAGAACCATCCTGTCTGAGACACTCCATTGATCTTATATGTCGAACTATTGTTCGGAAACACTAGGTCTATGTCTGTTGAGTTCATCAAGTTGACATCAGGAACACATATGCCAATACCGTCCTTTGTCAACTGCACATCACACCACAGGACTACATCCTTTGCACTTGTAGCCAAAGCAAAACCGTAAGCATCAACGCTGGAGCCCGGGAGGATTCCCGAAAAGCCTCCGCGAGCTACAATCACCGGCAGACTCCCTGCAATCGAGAAAAACGTCCGTGAGCTTCGGAGCGAGCTATGAACTCCTCGACGCTGAAATTTTACGCCATTTCGCCTCAGTACCAATTCCAATGGGAATGTGATCTGTGTCCTAAAAATTCTAATGTTTATCTCATCAGGAAGGTCCTTACACCAATCAACAGTGGGAATTAAGATCATCAGCCCAAAAGAACAAGACCCTTTTTGAAGTTTTGAAGACCACCAAAACCGAATTTCATTAATTGAATTAACTGAAAACCACAATTAATTTAGCTAACTTCAAGCTCTAACATTAGCTAAATTACTTAACCAACGGCCAAAATTAGGACAAAATGATTGGAACTTGGTGCTTGTAATGATCAAGATTGTCTTTATCTAGGTGTAACAACTAGCAAGTGTAACAATTTACTATCGTCATTATTTCTTTTTATAAATACAATTCTAGTTGTAATAAAAACACACAAGAAGTGAAGGAAGCTTCACCAGAGAGAGTTTGCCATTTGGTGGTAGCTTGGGAAGCAGCTAGAGGTAAGAGGAGGAATGGGAGGAGGAGTAGCCAAGAGGAGGCGGCGCGTGGAATGCACATTCTTTGGGCTTACTGTGCTTAGCTTTTTGATTGGTATGTTCTAAATGGTTGTGTACTGTATATAATAGATCAATAGGTTTTTACTGTAACGAGGAAATATTTAGAACGGTTATTTTAGTGTAACGAAGCGTTCTAAATTTAAGTAATTAGAATTGTAATTAGTTGAAAAAGTGTAAATTAATATTCAGATATCAAATAATATCAAGTGTAAGTTAATATATATCTTCTGGAGTCTAGACAGTGACTGCTGGTCTAGAATTAAGGAGAAGGAGAATTTACTCTAATTACCACATATATTGCACTTTCATTATCAGAAGTAAACATCACAACGACCATTTTTCTTAATTTCTTGTCCAAATTTTCTTAGTTTTATTTTGAGGCACACATGATATTTGGAGTTGAACGCTCTCATTTAAAAAAACAATTATTTTCATAATAAATAAAAATAATAATTTTTGCTCGTTACGAAATCAATTATGTTATCATTATACTAACTTTAATTTTAATTTTCTTACTATGTTTTTACTGATTCTCTAAGTGTAAAAAAAAATGTGACTCATCAATGGTTCAGGCCGTCCATTTGTCTCCGCGCATATATTTCAAGTCCGTTTCACGTATTATCAAATTAAGTTATATATTACACATTTAAAATAAAATTCAATTTACCTATAAAAAATGGTCACGTTTTGTTCGGATTCTTTTGGGTTTAATAAGAGATGAATTTTAGGGGCTTTTGAAGAAAAATATTAAATCTTTCCCAATATTTAAGCTAATGTCGTGGTGATTTCTTTGCATATTGTTGGTAAATTTTGATATATTTTAAAAAATACAATTTTCTTTTTCTTTGAAGGATCTGAAAAGTTCAGGTATCTAAAATTGGAACAGCAGTCTAAAAGAAGGTGAGAAAGGTTCATCAACGATTCCGGTAAGGAAATTATGCGCCAGTCTGTGAATTTTACAATACTTTGAAAAAGTAAACTCAGTGAAGACTAAAATGATTCCGATTCAAAATGGTTTCATTGTTGAAAAGATTTAACTAAGAAATATAAAATAAAAAATATTCATACCAACCATTACTTACATAACGTTGTTATCATTAAAGTGATAGATTTCGATTTCGAGCTATTATAAACACGAGAGTGTTACAATATCTTGTAAAAGAATTTTTTATGATGTGAAAATTTTACTAGTTCAGATCTGAATTTAATTAGTGAGTCAATATCTAAATAATAGTCAATTTTAACCAAAAATATACAAATAATGGCGTTTCTCCCAGTAAGGTTTATTCACATCTTTTTCCTAGCATTAATTACGGAAGACTTATTCAGTAATGGGCTTTCTTTTAATAGGTGATGCTTAATTACAGTGGTCATCTGCAAAAATTTAAATCTTACAATGATTATAGTCGTAGTGTCCCAAAAAATACAGGATGTCAGTATACGTCGTCCCCAACCTATAATTCTAGCTATAAAAGGCATCAGGACGAGTCACTTTTTATTGCAATGCCAACTTGCCAAGAAGTTCCTCTTGGGGTGGCGGAAAATTAAAGAAAAAGTAGTTAAACAATCGCCATATCTATTTAATTTCTTAACCGAAAAAAAATAATGATGTAATTATAATTAATTAATTCTGGAGTATCGTTAATTATTTATTGGAAGATTGTTGTCACCCGAAACTTATATTCAATTCGAATCAAAATTATCAATTTTAAGAGTGCAGATGGCGCGAAAAAACTTGTACCTGATAACTTTGATACAAGTTGGTCGGTGGCTTAAGCGTTTCTGATCAAAGCTCCAATTAGCACACACGAGTTCAGTTTACCCAATGAAGACGATTCGCTAAGCGTTTTGTTGTTGTTTGGAGCGGCTTCTCTTCTATAGAGACAACATTGTCATTATGGTTCGGATTGTCTAGTGTGGTATGCATAGTAAAATTTGGTACACGTTGTTTCGTGCAATTATTTAGAGCATGTGACTTTGTCTGAAATGAATAATTTTTTATTAGTTACAATACGATCAATTTTTTTTTATTAATTCAGTCTATTACTGTACTCGTGAATGAATAATATGATCTAAGACCCTCAAGAATTTTGAAAATCAAAATTTGGAGTTATTTTGGAATTTCTTAAGAGTAAGATAATCGTGAGCTTTGATGGGTGGTGTTTTCTCAGGTTTCGTTAGAGCCAATGTAAATAGTGGGTCTATCTACTATTAGTTCTCCTCACTTGTTTTATAATTTTCTTCTTCCTGTCTTTTAATGAAAAATTTACTTTAAAAAAAAATTCAATTTATCATCTTCAATGTTCGGCAGCCAAAACTCAAATGGACATTCAATGTTTACATTTAAAGAACTACTCTTGATTGTAAATTAGGTATTAATTAGGTGTAATGATTCAATTACAAATATTGCTATCACGGTATGAGTATATTAATCTGCTAATAATGATTTTTTTTAAGTATTTTTACTACGATTCAATTTTATTAATCAGTTGATGTAAATTATTCAAATATGCGCAAAAACGATTCTGTTTTGTATAGCGGCCACCACAATCATATGATCATATCACCTATTGATGGTGATTGATTTTTAATCCAATCGTTTATTAATTTGGTTTCATTATATAAATCCCAAATAATCGTTATAATCGACTAGATATCAATTGGTATAAACTTAAATTTTTGGTCATCTCATAAAGTGACAAAGTGCTATGTGGGATTTTTTTACAATCAAAACTACTAATTTATATTAAATCAGACATAATTCTAAATGACCTTAGAATTGAAGTGTTCCTACCAAATTTGTACATTGATATTTTTTAGAAGTTCTAAATTAAAATCTCTGGTCAAATTAGAATAATTGTTAGGAAACAGAACTATGAAAGCATATCTGGTAAAAATTGAACAATTTATTAAATTACGTCGATGTGTATTTTGTAACAGTATATCCATCTACTCTACGAAGTCATACCTAATGTTCGGTTGGATAATATCTCGTACTGAAATGTTCCTTGGGAATGGTCCGGTGTAGTTTGGTCCCCACTTCCTTCTGATGTAACAATGGGCAATTCGTGTTTTGATTACCATCCCTTTTGAGTAAAAGGACATCAGTGACACGACAAAGCCATACCACCGGATTCGTTCAATTTGTTCCATTCTTGTTATTGCCAACTTGGAAAGCTTTCATTAAGTTATGGACTTGTATTTCAATTAAGAAACTGAAGTCGTGTATCTACTTTCTGCTTAGGTTTTTTTTACGGAATGATGTAATTTCATTCATAATAAATAAATCAATTACATAAAAGATTACAAGATACAGCGTAACAGCTAATAGATACCATTAAAGACCCAACTTGAGCAATTGTTGATTGGTTCATATAACACAGTCACAAAATAAGAACGTTGGGTACAAATAATATTGACAAATATATCAGCTTTGTTTGCTGAGCCCATTTCCATAGGAAGTATCCCTGAAAAATTGCATGATCAGCTAGTTCAATGCTCTTTTTCATCAAAAAGAATGGCGGATGTTGGTTTTCGCGTGCGTAATTGACATATAATTACACAAATAATAAAGTTTAATTAAATGGAATTAAGCTAAATTAACGACGCTTACTTGTTGAAGCGTGAGCATGCGAAGTCCCGCAACATTGTTGGTGAGTTGTCGGTCGAAGCTCGATCACGTTCGAAATGAATCAATGCCCGGATTCTACGAATTGACCTATTCGTCAAACTATCGAAACTATCAGTGATAAAACCGATATTTTTATTTCAGAGAGGATTCTATGTGGCAAAAGTACAAATTGGTCACAGGGATTAGTCCTGCCTGCATCAACTGCTTATGTGGCACACGTGGCGCCACTCATGCATGCCAGTCGCCACGTGGCGTGCCATGTGGCACCCACATGTCGGCTGACATGGCAAGCTGATGTCAGCGCTGACATCATTGCTGACCCAGACCCACTGACATTAGCTAACATCAGCATTTGCGATGGGCTGGGTCAGTCCATGAATTCGGGCCTAATAAGCCCAGTCCAACAATCTCCCACTCATTTATTATTGATCACAGTCAACAATGGATGTAATCTGGGACCACTTTCTGCTCTCTCATTATTGATCACAATCAACAATGTACAGTTCACGATTTATAGGATTTCGTGCAACCAGCACACGTCGAGTACGTTGAGCTAAAATTCAGAAACACTGACATACGAGTTAACTAAATAGTAGCATCTCGATATCTCACATATAATAAAGTATGCTTTTGCTCCAGGATTCATGTCATATTCTATTGTTTACACAATGATTTCAAACAATTTTATTCGTGTTCACTATTGTACTTTTCAATACAATTGGTGCACCTGAACAACGATTCTCGAAATATGATAGATAGAGTTCCTTCTCCCTTAACTATATTCTTTCCATTATGATTTAGTCTACTTTTCTAGTTAGTCCTACTAGGTCGAATCAATATGTCATGACCTTTTCATGGACTTTTCAAGCTAGCAGCACTAAATCATACTTCCAGAATACGTTTAGGATCTTAAGGGCAAATATCGAGAACCACAGTTCTCGACACGCGATCTTACACCAAGGATTGTAAAATCAATGAACATTTTTATCCTATCCGATGGTCGAACAGTACACAAGATATACATTCTCATGTTATGGTGTAAATTCCATCTAATAGGGACACATGTCAATCAATACCATACTAAGGTCATAGCCACAACTTAACTTTAGGCTTTAAAACAGAGGGTATGATAAGTTCCACTTAATACTTATCATATGGATTATAGAAAATCCAAGTACAGTAACTCATTATTGTATCTCGTTACAAATCTTGCTTCCTCTGTAAGACGACATTATCACCGTAGGATATTGCACATCTAATATATCCAACAACTACCTCATCTCAATCAAGAATCAACACATTTGACTCACACTGAGGTAAACACCCGTGTGAGTGGGCTATTTTTCTATTTGACATGTTACACAAGATTATTCATATTGCCAGAAACAAAACTTTTTTATTTAAAATTAAAACCATTGCAAACCTAATGACTTCACATGTTTCTCAAACACTTCTCGAGAAAATACTTTGGTCATTAGGTCTGCCACCATATCTTGCATAGATATGTGTTCCATACACAACTCTTTCTATTTCACTAAATTTCTAACAAAAATAAAATTTAATGTCTATATGTTTAGCTCTGCTATGAAAACGGGAATCCTTAGCATAAGCTATTGCCACCTCATTATCGCAGAATAAATACACTGGTTCCACTGAGTTAATCAAAGATAGGTGATTCAAGAATCTCTTCAGCCATACTACCTCCTGTGCAGCATGAGCTAAAGCTACATATTTGGCTTTCATCGTTGAGAGGGATATGCAAGACTATTTCTTGCTTCTCCATGAAATGGCAGCCCCTCCCAACAAGAAAGAAAAACCCAACGTAGATTTTTTCTTGTCCACATCACCCCCCAATCAGCGTCAGTGTATCCCTTCAGCTCCAGGTCTCTACCTTGATAGCATAGGGAATATTCTGCAGTGATATTCAGATATTTTAAAATTCCCTTGATGGCTATCCAGTGAGACATACCAGGATTGGATTGATATCTGCTTACAATACCCACAGCATAGCAGATATCAGGTCTCGTACACAACATTGTATACATAAGATATCCAACTGCATTGGCATAAGGAATTTTTTCCATATTCCTTTTTTGTTTAACTGTAATTGGACAATGGTATTTATTCAAATTATTACCTTTTACTAATGAAACATACTTTGGATTGCTATTATTACAATTGAAACGTTCTACTACTTTACGAATATATGTCTCTTGTGAAAGAGACAATATTCTTTTCGAACGATTTCTCAAAATCTTAACTCCGAGTATGTAATCAGCTTCACCCATGTCTTTCGGGGACTACCGTGCTCTAGTTAGCCTTCGAGGAGGACTTCTCCCTCCGACAAAGTCGAAACTTCCAAGGTCAAGAACTTCTGATTCCGATGATGGCAAGTTTCAAAATTGGTATGGGCATACTCGGGAGACATCGGGGAGTCATTTGGAATAGGTCTCTGGTAACAGTTTCACCGGAGATGGCCAAAAATTGAGTGTGTATGAATCGGTCGAAAATCCCACAATTTGGGCTGGGTTTTTTGATCCGGGAGCAAAAAATTATATTTTAGTCCCAAAGTTTTTGCAAAAAATCCAAATCAGCCCAGCCGAATAACAAATATCCGATTGGCGCTCAATTGACAAAATCAGTTCGCCATTAAGTCCGAAAACATTCTGATTTTTAATCAAAATATAATTAACTCAAATCATCAAATTAAAACCTCAACAACATACAAGAACATGTTATAAACTATGCTATGATACCATTTATTGGTTTTTGCGTGCGTAATTGACATATAATTACACAAATAATAAAGCTTAATTAAACATAAATTAAGCTAAATTAACGATGCTTACTTGTTGAAGTGTGAGCACGCGAAGTCGCAACATTGTTGGTGAGTTGTTGGTCGAAGCTTAATCACGTTCGAAACAGATCGATGCCCGAATTCCACAAATTGACCTATTCATCAAACTACCGAAACTATCAGTGCTAAAACCGATATTTTTGTTTCAGAGAGGATTCTATGTGGCAAAAGTGCAAACTGGTCACCCAGAGTACCTTATTTATAGAGATTAGTCCTGTCTGCATCAGTTGCTTACATGCATGCTAGTCGGTATATGGCCTGCCATGTGGCACCCACGTATCGGCTGGCATGGTAAGCTGATGTCAGTGCTGACATCATTGCTGATGTCAGCTTACATCAGCATTTGCAATGGGCTGGGCCAGCCCATGAATTCGGGCCTAATGGGCCCAGTCCAACAGCGGATTTTAATAGACATATAAAATTATAGAACTATTTCCTGGTAATCAAATTCTACACTGTTAGATTTTGATTTTCTTAAATGTAGTTTTCTTAATTCTATAATACATGACGCCAACAAGTTTATTCTAATCAAATTCATATTTGTTGAAAAAAATTAAGAATATTTTTTTAAAAAAATTCAAACTCAAATTTAAATTTATGAGTTTTGTATTGTTTTTAACCACAAATGGTCTAGAAAAAAAAAGGCTCGTGCAATTTCAGATGACATAATCCGCAACACAAAATTTTAATAAAAAGGACGGTGACGATTGATTTCACGTCAACGATTTGATTGATGCAACAGGCAGTGGTGGAGCAAGTGAAATACTACAAAATCTAATTTGATTGGAATGTAAGATTTCATACAATTAAGGTTTGATCTCGTTCGAGTATATCTCTTTGTTGGTTTATGGCCATGTCTAGCCTTCTAATGTTAGCTAAACTGACTCGTATATAGTAACTATACGGTTTGTTTAATATATTTTAAAAATTATTTGTTTTTTTGAACAACAAAATTTTTTTTGACAAATATTTAATAATTCAAAATCAATATTTTTATTATGCTAAAATAATTGTAGTTAGTTTAAGTATTTGTTTAAGTGGTGCATCAATTGTACCACATAAATGTTGAAATTCGAACATGGGTACAAATTTTTTAAAAATAGTAAAATTTGTTTGAAATGGGAAAAAATGTAATGGCATGTCTCAAATTGAAAAAATGTAACGGGAAGAAATGAGCATCACGACTTTTGGGAGAATTATATATGTATGGCCAAGACTACTCGCTCCACTTTAGCAACACATGGATAAAAACATTTAAAAAAAATAGAAAAGGGAGTTGGGTGCTTCAGTGAGGGGCGTTCAATGCCGCGCACCATGTCCACGCCTCTGTTTTTATTTTTTAGTATTTATTTTTTAATCTATTTTAGTTATATTATGTACAATGTTGTTTATATATATAGATTTTTATATTATTTTCGTGGTTAAAAATCAAGGTTATTTTTTACAATATAAAAATATATTTTCAAATATTTATAAATAGAAATCAATATAAATATATTTTTATTTTTATTAAAATAAAGACTATATTTTTATTGAATTTTTAACTCAAATATATTTTTAATATTTTTATACTTCAAATTTTTATTAAAACAATATGGACAAGAAAATTCGGATGCCAGATGCGAAGTGACTTGGATAAAAAAAAATTAATTAATTATTGTATGGGGGAGACGTGGATGATATATAAAGCAAAGATGACGACATCTAACCCATTTACTTGGGCTGTAAGCCCAAGGGCGGACACAAAAAACCCAACCAAAGAATCGGATTGCTTTTTGCCGTACAAGAAAAGAAAAATTGGCACCAAGTCAATGAATACGATGTTATAGTAATCATCTTTTCACTACATGTTACCTTTGTCGTGGTAGGTACTCATTATATGTTCATTTGATAGACACCAGAATGATTATTGTCAGTTTATGAACTTGAGGTTGTTTTTAAGTAACTTGAGGATCTGTGTGTGTGATTTTCTGTCATATTTCATCTCACTTAAATTCACAGTTTGTGTGTCCTAACTCTTTATTGGAGTTTCCATGTCCTACCCAAAACCTTAAGGTAGTGAGTAGGTAAATCCTATCACCTTATAAATCAACCTATCCCACTCGCAACTTTCGATGTAGGACACTCTGCAACACGCCCTCTCAAACGAAGCCCATCGAGTTGAAGTTTGCACGGGCCTAACACTGCCTCTCGTGCTCAAACGGGGGTCGTGCGAGCATATGGGCCCATGGGCTCGTTAGAGCAAATTGGCTCTGATACCATATTGGAGTTTCCATATCCTACCCAAAACCTTAAGGTAGTGAGTAGGTGGATCCTACCACCTTATAAATCAACCCATCCCACTCGCAACTTTCGATGTGGGACACTCTGCAACACTCTTATTTATGAGAATTTATATTCCAATCAAAACCTTACTTTACTTTCGGTCTTGTAGAGGTTTCTCCACAATAATATCATTCTCTCCTCCCACTCTGGTTCAACCACAAAGCAATGCTTTATTATTAACCTTGGCACAAATCGTACACAACTAAATTGATCCAAATAGAACAAGATTGTTTCGTACACAGTCTAATAGAAATTAGTTTTTTGAGGAATTATTGCCTAAATAAAATTTGATAATATTCAGCTCTTAATACTATACTACACAAATCATGAAATAATGATGATAATTTGCCCAAGTTCCCCAACCACATCCGACATGGTTGGCCTATCCACACCCTTCCCTAAAGACCTAAAATGCAACGTTAGAAAATTGTTGAATCTCCTCATCATTAGCTTCATCCAAAACCTTTCCATCTACAATTTCCAACACACTATCCTCAAAAATCTAAGATTTTCGTTCACATAACACAAAGGGATCATCACCTCTCAACAGTTCCACCATCAACACTCCAAAGCCTTAGAGATCGCACTTTTTAGTGACTATAAGCTTCTCAACGTACTTGGGATCCGTGTACAGAGAATAGACATACCTTTTATAATTAGATGCAATTTATTAAAATATAGAAACATTACAAGCACCCGAGATAGAAAATCCTACCGTGGTGAAACAGTAAACACTAGAAACGTGTACCCGAGATAACTAGAAGCAACCTAGATGGGCACAGAGAACCCTAAGTTGGAAAGGCTTGGCTGTGAAATTCTCGTCGAGAAAGATGTTGGAAGATTTCACGTTCAAGTGGATCATAGGCTTCCAGGTACCGTGGTGCATATAGGCCAGTGCTCGGGAGATCTCTGCCGCTATCCTGACACCGTGGTGCATGGAGGCTGCCACCGGGGATGAAATACTCCAAGACCAAGATGGGGAACTTGAGTTTGATTGCTAACTGCATGAAACGGCCAATAACATATTTAGATCAATTCCTCAACAAATACATGGATCAATTAGAAAAATCATTGTTCAAGATTAATTGCAAAAATTTGAGTTAAGAGTCTTTAGAACGTACTAAATACATGATTGCAACTGTGAATCTCAATAAAAACCCATCTTGTTAAAACTCCATGGGCAAAAACAACAAACAAGAAAAGAGCTCCGCAGAATAAATTAACTTGTAATTCCCCCCACCTGTAGAGTCAATTGCATTCCCGATGTCTATGATATTTTCTATTGCAATTAACCGCAGAGTCAGTTACATTAGTCGTAGATTAGTAGGCATTGTTCGTGTTGTAATTAAGCACATAATTAACAAATAATCATGTATTTAGTTGCAATTAATTAAACAACAAATTCACTAATTAAATCCCGATCACTTGTTGTAGCGTGTGCTCGCGTAAGTCTAGATCGTCTACGTGAGTCGCTGATCGAATCCTAATCACAACGGATGGATCGAAGATCAGAATTCCACTAATGTCCCTTCTCGTCACTACCGACACTGTCAGTAACTAAAATTGATATTTTTGTTTCAGAGAGGGTATTGTGGGTGGCAAAAGTACTGATTGGTCACCCAGACATCCCTATTTATAGGGATTAGTCCTGCCTGCATCTCCAGCCACGCGTGCGTCCACGTGGCAGCTCGCGCATATACAAGCACCACGTGGCAAACGTGGCACCAACTACACATGTCAGTTGCCACGTGGTGTATCACGTGGCACTCATTTGTTAGCTGGCATGGCTCTTTGACATCAGCACTGACATGGGTCTGCTAATGTTAGCATTCGCACTAGGATGGGCGGGCTCATTAATTTGGGCCGAATGGGCACATGCCTAACAATATCCCACTCATTCATTATTGATCAAAATTAACAATGGATGCAATCTGGGACCACCATTTACTCAATCATCCTTGATCACAATCAATAATGTATAATTTTCATTTTAAAGGATTTCGTGCGACCAGCACACGCTGAGTACATTTAGCTATATTCACAAGCATAGTCACACAGACTAAATGAATAATAGCATCTCGACATCTCATATATAAAAAAGTATGCTTTCACCCTATGACTCATATCACATTCCATTGTTCACACAATAATTTCAAACAATTTTATTTGTGTTCTATTGTACTTTTCAATACAATTGGTGCACCTAAACAACGAATCTCGAAATATGATGGACAAAGTTCCTTCTCTCTTAACAATATTCTTTCCATAGTGACACAGTCTGCTTTTCTAGTTATCTCTGCCAGGTCAAATTGTTATGTCATAACCTTATCATAGACTTTCCAAGCTAGCAGCACTGAATCATACTTTTAGAATACGTTTAAGATCTTAAGGGAAAAATAGGGAACCACAGTTCTCAAAACACAGTCTCACATGAGGGATTGTGAAATCAATAAACATTTATTCCATCCGGTGGTCGAACATCACATATGATACTCATTCACATGTTATGCTGTAAATTCCATTACATAGGAGAACACATGTCTACTAACACCATACTATAGTATTAGCCACAACTTAACTCTAGGCTTTAAGACAGAAGATATGATAAGTTCTACTAAATTCTTATCATATAGATTTTAGAAGATCAAAATACAGTAACTCTTTACTGCATTCCATAACTAATCTTGCTCTCAAACAAGACGACATTACTATCATAAGACATTGCACAACTTAATTGTCTATCAGTTGCCTCATCTCATTTAAGAATCAGCATATTTGATACCCACTGAGGTAAATACCCGTATGAGTGGGCTACTTTTCTATCTAACATGTTATGCAAGATTTTCATATTGCCAAAAATAAAATTTTTTTATTTATAAATAAAATTATCGTAAATCTAATGACTTTACATATTCTCAAACACTTCTCAAGATAATGCTTTAGTCATAGGGTCTACAACCATATCTTGTGTAGATATGTGTTTCATATGCAACTCTTTATGTTTTACCAAACTTCTAACAAAATGAAATTTTTATGTTTATATGTTTAGCTCTGCTATAGAAACGCGGATCTTTAGCATAAGCTATAGCCGCTTCGTTATCGAGAATAAATTCACAAGTTCTACTGAGTTAATTAGGGATAGGTGATTCAAGAATCTTTTCAGCCATACTACTTCCTGTGCAAACATGAGCTAAAGCTACATATTCGGCTTCCATTATTGTGAGGGATATGCAAGTCTATTTTTTTGCTGCTCCATGAAATGGCAACCCCTCTCAACAGGAAAACAAAATTGGATGTAGACTTTTTCTTGTCCATGTCACTACCCCAATCAATGTCAGTGAAACCTTTCAGCTTTAGGTCTCTACCTTGATAGCGTAGTATGGTATTCAGATATTTCAAAATTTCCTTGACATCTTTCAAGTGAGCAATACCAGGATTGGATTGATATCTGCTTACAATACCCACAGCATAGCAGATATCATGTCTCGTCCACAATATTACGTACATAAGACATCCAACTACATTGACATAAGGAATCTTTTTTATATTCCTTATTTGTTCAGCTGTGATTGGACATAAATCTTTGTTCAAATTATGACCTTTCACTAATTGAACATACTTTGGATTGCAATGATTACAATTGAAACATTTTACTACTTTACGAATATATGTCTCTTGTGAAAGAGACACTATTCTTTTCGAACAATTTCTCAAAATCTTAACTCCAAGTATGTAATCAGCCTCTTCCATGTCTTTCATATCAAAGTTGGAAGAAAACCAACATTTGATCTCAACAAGTAGTCCCATGTCATTTGAGGCTAAGAGTATGTCATCAACATACAAAGTGATAATGACAAATTTCTTACCTGATTTCTTAACATACACACAATGATCTTTGCCTATCATAATAAAATCATTTGCCATGATAGTATTATGAAATATACCACTGTCTAGAACATTACTTAAGGCCATAAATTGATCTATTCAATTTGCAAACCTTCTGTTCACAGCCTTTTTAAATGTAGCCTTCAGGCTGAATTATATAGATTTCTTCATACAATTCTCCATGGAAAAAAGCAGTCTTAACATTCATCTGATGTAATTCTGGATTCATGTTAGCGACCATAGCCAAAATGACCCTAATGGACGTGAGTCTAACAACAGGAGCAAAAGTCTTCCTATAGTCTATTCTTGCCTGTTGTTTGAATCCCTCTGCAACTAAGCGAGCCTTATATCTTTTAACACTATCATCTGAATTATGTTTGTGTCATGACCCAAAATTGGATCGCTGACACGGCGCTGGATCATGCTCCCCAAATCAAGGAGTCGTGGTCCAACCAGTCTCAAATATACACACATCAAATTACAGAAGCATAATTCAAATACAGAAGCACAAATTCATAATTATGCATAAGTATATTACAACACTCTTACAAATTTTCAAATACAAACATAAGGTCCCACAATATGCATAATAGAGCGACTTGTCTAAGATCACAAAGGAGTACCATCCTAAGACTTTGAGAAACCCAAAAGAAGATAATGGTTTCTCAAGATTGAACAAACAACTCTTCGAATGTCAAAGCAAACTTATACTTCATCATCTGTGGAGGCAGGGGGTACTTGGAAGTACTTAGTAGAGAATATTAAAACTAACTTATAATTAACTAACCAACCAAATGCAAAGACTCAAATTCATGCATAGACAAATGATACCAAATTAACACTTAGCACTTCACAAGTAATTCAAATCATAGGCCAAGATGGATAACACACAGATAGACATGTTCTGACCCAAACTTGGAGTCGCAAATGCCAAATAAATAGAAGGACTTTGGATAGGTCTAGTGTCACGCCCCGAAAATTAGGCATGTCAACTGCCACGGAGTAGAAAT
>SOPF01026328.1:126489-162385 GCA_012979155.1 Hypericum perforatum | reverse complement strand
GAGATGATGATGAAGTGGGGTAATGGCATCCATAATAATTCATAATAATGTCATTAATTTTCTAAATTCATGGCTGTACTCACCACCAACTAATATGCTGTAATCACAGTTATTGAATTTACATTAGTCCATTTGTTTGGTACACTGTACTGTGATTACCGTGAGTCATTGGTACAATATATTGTCTTGAAATTTCTCGACTCATAATTGGTGTCGCTCAAAATCGGTACAATGCTACTACTTACCTACCTCAGACAGAACACTATAAAAGGAAGCTCTTCTCATCGGATCAGCTCCTCCTGTTTCCCGCTCACCCTTCCTTTGACCACTGCAGGGGACCGGGACTCTCCTCAGCTCCCTCTTCCCTAAACCTCAGTTATTTTTTAATTATTTCCAATGGCAATGGAATTTCCTTTGGCATAACTTAACACGTGCGCTGAGACATCCTCTAATCTCTTTCCCCTCGTACATATTTTCAATCTCATGCCTTCTTAGTAGTTGTTTGTCGCTTGTCCATCCATATTTGGTGATGATTTCTTGAACATCAGCACAAAAACTGGTGTTTTCAAACTGTGTTTTAATCAAGTTATAAACAGCTTTTGCAATTGTAATTTTCCCAGCACCACCAGTTCCGTAGATTCCAACCATAGCGACATCCACACCATTTCGCCCAATAAACAGAAGAGAGACAAACTTGCCATTTCCGAGGTTCCAAACCAACTACTTTCTCTGTGAGATGCAACTTAATGCGGTCTCCCAAAATTCTAGATATCTTTTGGATGATATTGCCAATAAATTCGGATTATGACCTACTAGGTCATGAAATAAATGCATGATTCAAAATACGGAACATGAAAGTAGACATAAAATATAATGTTCTTAAATATCTAGTTAACAAAGGCATGTCTAAACTCTGATTTTAGACATGCAGGTCAGCAAGTAAGATTGAATGCAAGCAATTGGGACATAAGAGAAGTGAATAAAATACTCACTCGTTTGTGCAAGACTCACCAGATAGGCTAGCTACTTCTCGCAGAGCAGACCTCCATTTCTCTACTTTCTCCATGTTGTCTTTGTATCTCTCCTTGTGTCCGCCATGGAATCGCCTAAACTGCCTGACTGCTTCCTTCATTCCGATGGATCCTCTCCATAAACGATCGGCAAAACCACTTGCTTCATTAGTTTCCTGCATTCAAGGATTTTGATAAGTTGATTGAGGCCCCAGGTAGAGGTCGCATAGATTTTGGAAAACACAATGATTGAGATCCTTGAATCTTCGATCGACAAAAGAAGAGCATCTCGGACTTCGTCCCCTGTCCAGAGCTCCTCTTGGTCTCTGAAGGTACTGATCCCAGCTCGACAAAGTGCATGGTACAAATGATCCGTGAATTTGAAGCCGGTGTCTTCACCCCGGAAGCTCTCAACCAAGGGAATGACTTTAATTTTAAACGATAAACCAACCGCTAGGTCTGGCAGTTTGGGCCCGGCGGTTGCTCACCCCGAAGCTTAAGGGCAGGTGGGTCGATGGTTTCCTTCCTTCGGACGATACCATCCACCCAGCAGCACTCTTCCCGTTGAAGAGAGAGCGGATCGACTCGGATCAGCTCCTCCTGTTCCGTGCTTAACCTTCTTTCGGACGCCAAACCGAATGGGATCAGGACTCTCCTCGGCTCTCTCTTGCCAGTGAAGGGAGCGGATGGACTCGTATTAGTATTGGTTCAATACCACCAATACTGGACCGAAAAGCCATTCCGAGCAGTGGCAGAGGATAGCGTATTTTCCATCAAAAAGGCATAAGATCTCTCCCATGCATGTATATGTTTGTTATTGTTCTCCACACATAAAAAAACCTGAGGGAGTTATCCACATGCTTTTCAATTACAAGACCTTGAAAGGCACTGGAAAATAGTGTTTCGGCTATAACTAATTACATCATAATTATAAGATCACAGTCATTTTACCTTAATCCATGGACCTCTTATGCTTTCTCTGATCACCATCTTGACGGCAGTCAGACTGGGAAGAAGGCTGATAAGGAGCTACGTCTGCATCTGTCAGCATATATTGGTCCATTTGAGTCCAAGTGGAGAAAGTAACCATATTCCTAGTCAACTGGCAATTCTTCAAAACATGGAAGACCTTCTTCATATTCCTCTCACCGCAGATGCGGTGTCCTATCTTTTCCAGGCTCCACTCTCTGGTGACTGGTGAGGTGGTCAGAAATGGCAGTCCGTGTGGAAAGTGATTCACTTGGGGAGAGACCTTCAGACTCATTATCTTCTGCCACAGTAGGTCTGAGGAAGAGAGCGCATCTTTTAGCTCAAGAATTGTCGTGGGGAGTACTCCATTTTCTGTTAACCTCCCCGTGAATCTTTTTTTCTTGATTGAATATCAACTATAAGGATTTGCAAAACTGAAATTTGCATCATCTGTGGGGCTCACATATATTCCAAACTCCTTCACAAAATCACTTCTACCAGTGCCTGCTGGTGGATTATCAGGATTGGTAACCACGCTAATGCCAACTGGAATCCAGCATTCTAATCTTATCACCGTTTCCTGAATCTTGAGAGAGTCTTTATATGATCGAGGAAGTAGCAATATTTGTGTAATACAATCATCAAAATATATTGGATGAAATATTTCCAAGGGACCAACGCTGAACCTTAAACTGAGGTCCTGGTGATCTTGATTGGAACCTTTGAGAGAAAAACTGACATGAACATCTGGAAAAGTTTTCTGAATCCAGAAAGAAATGAAGTTTCTGTTATTTCTGTAACGAAAGCATCTTGGAATCCTGGTTCCCCAAGAATAATACTGAGTGCTATAATGACGATCCATGAGCTCCTGCATAAGGAGGCTTATGAGATCAAACGAAGATTCTTGCCAAAGCATAGCACCGATTACATTAAAGTTTCTTGAAATCCAATCTTATGAGACAGATACAGAGAGAAAGAGAGAGTACCTGAATAAGGCGGCTTCCACCATCACTTTGAAAATCGAAGCGAACATCATAGAAATGGAATTCTTCCAATGTAGTTTGCATGTCACCAAATGGGGTCTCTCCAAATTTTCCACAGTCAACGATACCTAATAGCAGGACAGATTTGGCTTGGCTCCATGCAGGAAATTCTTTAAGCTCTGGGCAAGATAAAAGTACGAGTTCTTTTAGATTGTCAAGGCTTCCATCCAAAGCATGAACCTTCACCAAGTTCAGACAATGAACAAGCCATAGACGTGATAGATTTGGGACTGCAGAAAGATCTGGTACTTCTTTCAACCAGTCGCATTCATGGATGGCCAAACTAGTAATATTCTGAAACTTCTGTAGAGAAAGAAGAAAACATATATATATGAAACACATAACACGAAGAATATATAGAGAGAATATTGGGCGTTTAGGAAAGTACCTTAATTGTCTCCCGAAGCTGCACGATTGGAGTAGCATTCTTCAACTGCAAATCAAGAAGCTCATTCCCATGAAAATTGGATGGCAGGGACGATGAAGGATAATTCTCCCACTCTAAAACTTTTAATCTATTTGGGAGTTCATCAGGGGCTTGTGAGAAGATAGCATTTCGAACGATGAGTATCCTGAGGTTTACCATTTTCTCAAATGCCTTACCATTCCATATCACCTCTTCTTCTTGGGGAAACTCTAGCATTAGGCCTTGAATTTTGCTTGTTCCCTTCAAAAGTCAGATATTATAGATTGAACAAGATGTATAAGTCAGTTGATACTAACAAACTGTTGATACAGAAAAACAAAGGTTTTTCAATGCGCTTACCATATCTCTTGTTAAGACTTGATGAGCATCTTCGTGAAACCATATTCTACTTCTTTCCCAAGGTTCTCTTTCAGATTCCTGCCGTACAATTTCCCTTCCCATGGTTTGTGTGAGGTCATGCATCCACACAATTTCATTTTGTATTTTCACAAGACACCTATCTTCAAGGATACTGAGACCAGATTTTGAGCTGAAACCGCAACCTCCTAAAATCTCCTGTGTCTTAGTCAATCCATATCCTCTGAAGAAACATGAAACATCTAGAAAAATCTCTTTTTCATTGTATCCCAAGCTATCGTAACTGACTTTAAGTATACCAAAAATGTCGTTATCCATGTTTTTCTTGTATGCGTCCATGGCAGATTCCCATTCCTCTACATCCTTCCCAAACAAATGAGAACCAATTATTTCCAATGCCAATGGAATTCCCCTAGCATAATTTAATACACGTGTTGAGACATCTTCGTATCCCCTTTCAGGCTCACTGCTTCGGAATGCATTCCAACACAGTAGTTTGAGAGCCTCCACCTTTTCGAGCTCTTTCACCTCAAACATCTTTTCAATCCCATGCCTTCTTAGTAGTTGTTTGTCTCTTGTTGTTATGATCACTCTGCTACCAGGCCCAAACCAATCACATCCGCCGGCTAATGACTGAAGCTGTTTCAATTTATCCACATCGTCAAGAATTAAAAGTACTCGTTTGTTTTGGAGCCTCTCCATCATTACAGCACTTCCCCTATGCTTGTTGTGCAAGTTAATATTATTTTTCCCAAGCATATCAGTTAGGATAGACTGTTGAATATGTGCTAATCCATATTTGGTTGTGTTTTCTCGAACATCAGCAAAAAAACTGGTGCTTTCAAACTGTGTTGCGATCAAGTTATAAACAGCTTTGGCAATTGTAGTTTTCCCAACACCACCAGTTCCATATATTCCAACCATAGAGACATCCACATCATTTGGCCCAACACTTAGAAGAGAGACAACTTGCGATTTCCGAGATTCCAAACCCACTGCTTGCTCTGGGAGGTGCAAAAGAGGGTGGTCCAAAATGCTGGATATCTTTTGGATGATCTTGTCTATAAACTCAGTTTCTGACCTATCAGTTCATGAAAGAAATGAATGATTCAAAATCTGCAACCACAAAATACACATAATTCTAATGTTTCCAAATGGTTACTAAATCTCTGGTTAAAAAAAATGCAAGTTTCAGATCTGATTTCAGAATATAAGTCAGCAAATAATATTTAATGAAAGCGATTGGAACATAAGAGAAGTGGATAAATACTCACTCTTTTGTGCAAGATTCACCACACAAGTTAGCTACCTTTCGTAAAGCATTCCTCCATTTGTCCACTTTCTTAATGCTGTCCTTGTTCTTACGTTCATGGCCAACCATGAGATCCCTGAAACTGCCAATTTGGTGTCTTACTTCCGACGGATCGACTTCATAAAAGATTGGCAAAACCAGCTGCTTCTTCTCTCTTTTGCAATCCATGATTTTGACAAGTTCATCAAGGCACCAGGAGGAAGATGCGTACTCTTTGCACAGCACAATGATCGAGATCCTTGAATCTTCGATCGCGCTAAGAAGAGCAGGACGGATGTTGTGCCCTTTGCGGAGCTCTTCTTGATCTCTGAAGGTATTGATCCCAGCTCGACAAAGTGCGCCATATAAATGATCAGAGAATTTGAAGCGGGTGTCACCTCGGAAGCTCAGGAAAACGTGGTACTTCCATTCATGATTACCAAGAGACCTGAAATAAGAAACGCTCTTTAAAGTCTGATCTCATAGCCTTTATCATTAGAATCTCTAATCTGAGATGTAACTGATGGAGAGAGAACTCAACAACCATATAGGGATCCTAGTAGGAAGGGACAAGGAGTCGGCTGTGAAAAGAGAGAACAACTGAATAGGCATAAGCATGGTCTACCCAACAAGAACAAGAAAACAGCGACTTAATTATTACACAAACTTGTCTGTTTCCGGGCCACCCCGGATAGGAATCGATTTATGGCGATGGCTTTCGACACTAGGCCTATTTAAATATGCATCCGAAGCCTGCAAAATCATCGATGATCAGTGCCCAGAAGAAACTTGGGAAATCAAAGCAGACAAATTAAGCTTTTCCAAAAGCACTTACCAAGGAAGGGAGGGGAGCAAGGGCTGCTTGAGCTAGTCGGATTTCTCCTTCTGGAGTCGGGGCTCCCCCCAGTTTATGAATCCGACAGTACGACAACTTGTTCCATGGGAAGAAGAATAATGCAACAACAAGGAGACCACCAATAATGGTGATGGAGAGATGAAGCAAGTCGGGTATTGTTTCCATTGCAACAAGCAGATTGGTGTTTTCACTTTGGAATCGGCCTCCAACGTATCACATTGAAAATTATCCGTG
This sequence comes from Hypericum perforatum, assembly GCA_012979155.1. Taxonomy (NCBI): domain Eukaryota; kingdom Viridiplantae; phylum Streptophyta; class Magnoliopsida; order Malpighiales; family Hypericaceae; genus Hypericum; species Hypericum perforatum. The sequence continues at coordinate 156,198 of SOPF01026328.1, read as the reverse complement.
ATATCTCCAATGTATCAAAGAAACAACTTTGGAAGTTTCTACAGAAGGAGCCGGCAGCCAGACTCACCAAAATAATTCTGTCCAACAATGATGTGACTTGTTAGAAAAAGTATTAATCAATTAAAAGAGTCTCTCGAATTTGTATACGATTGATTTTGCAATAAAAGTTCTCTTTTCCCATACTAGCATTTTGTTACCTAGCTGGTAATTCTGTCGAACAGGTGGAGTGCTTCCATTCCAAACACCAGAACGGAGGCCATGCGCCCCAATAGAAGGCGACGATGTGGGGGCCCTTCATGTGTTGCAGTGTGGACTGGAGGCACTGGACGTTGTTCGACTAAGCTCCGGCAGTATACGCGGCCGCGCTCGTGGCTCCCAGCGCTTCCGTCATTGGGTTGTTTCTCAATTGGTGTCGCTTACATTCTTCATTTTGTTAAGTACAAGGAAAAATTATTATCAGGCTCTTCGAGTTTAGTATATTTAAAGTTTGGCCCTCTAAATTTTATATTACAAGATATGGCCCCCTGATTTTGGTAAAATTATACATTGCGGCCCCTCGTTGACACCTCGCTAGTGTCAACGAACTTTTATTGAACAATACATATAAGACAGTTGATACTTACAAATTCCAAATACAATAGGATAACATTGACAATGCATAATTTAATGACAGAAAACAGAGGTTTTGCAGATGAGCTTACCGTGTCTCTTGTACAGACTTGAAGAGCATTTTCGTGAAACCATATTCTACTTCGTTTCCAAAGTTCTCTTTCGGATTCCTGTCGTACGATTTCCTTTTTATGCTTTGCGTAAGGATACCAAGACCAGATTTTGAGCTGAACCCGCAGCCCCCTAAAATTTCCTCACAATGGAATCTTAGCTAGTAACATAAATAACACAAACCGACATCTTAACTGAGACAAATCAGTATCTTAACTGAGACAAAATAATAATATAATTAATACAAACCTGTATCTTAACTGAGACAAACCAGTATCTTAACTAAGACAAATCAGTAACATAACTGAGACAAATCAGTAACATAAGTGATCCAAACCTGTATCTTAACTTAGACAAACCAGTAACATAATTGAGATAAATCAGTGACATAACTGACACAAATCAGTATTTTAACTGAGATAAACCAGTAACTTAACTGACACAAACCAACAAGATAACAAACACAACCAACATCATAATTACTTAACTAAGACGAATAAGCGAAAAGAAAGTACCAAGAGGTTGAAATTTTAAATTTTGACCGTTTGTGTATTATATAATAATAAATTCTAGTTATATTCAATCAACATAAATTAAGAGTTTAGATTTTAAATTTAAATTAAAAAATAGGATAATTAATATAAATTATGCTAAAAAGGGGGAAACCTGGGTTTAGATTTACATTAAGAAACCAAATAAATAATGTTAATTGCACTAAAAAAAGGAAAGTATTAGTTTGCCAAAAGTCTAAATTGTCTTTGACAACTTAAATTTGACTTTTTCAAATTAATTCAAATATGACTATTTACTCCCTTAGAATATCTGATATAAATGCTTGCTTGTTGATACGAGAACAGCTTTCATGCTAGTCAGAAAAATAAGGCAGACATAGGCATGGAAAAGTTTTAATATGGTGTATGAATGAGCACCATTTAGTCTGGCGATTAATAATCACCGTAATTGAATTTTTCATTAGTCCATTTGGTACATTGTACCGTGACATATCGGTAACAATATTTTAGTCTCCAAATTCCAAGACTAATTGGTGTCGCTCAAAACCATTACAAATTACAATGCTAACACAGAACACAATCAAGAAAGCTCTCTGGATCACATTGCTGCTTCAAGTTTCAAGATCAACTTGCTTCTTGTATCACTTGACCAGATAGATACTCAGTTGGTTCTGAATCAATTCCGGACCATTGCAAGAAGATGCATCGTTTTCAATACTGGACCAGAAAAGCCATTCTGAGCAACGGTGGAGAGAAGTGTCTGTTTAACAAATAACATCATAATTATCAGATCACGTAACCCATTTACCCTTGTCCATGGACCTCCTCCTATGGTTTCCTTGTTTGCCATCTTGACATGCGCGGGCTGTGTCGAAGGCCGGTAAGGAATCACGTCTGCATCTGTCAGCATATATTGGCTGGCTCCTCACTGGTCTATGGGTAATACTGTAATCTTTCAGTAGTCTGCATATTAGGTTCGGAGGATCCTCAACCTTCAACCCCATGCACAACTTGTCCCACTCACTCAATAAACCCCAAGCAATCACCAGGAACATCTCCAAGCTTTCAGTATCCAATATTTCGTCCAACTTCCGCATCCATTCGGACAAGTTGTTTGCTTGCATCTTGTCTACCCTGAGCCCAAGTGGAGAAAGCAGCCATATTCCTCTTGCCAATTGGCAGTTCTTCAAAACATGGAAGACCACATTCAGAGTCCTCTCACCACAGACGCGACACCGATTATTATCGTTTCCTATCTTTTCCAGGTTCCACTTGCTGCTGAAGTTATCAGAAATAGCAGTGCACATAACAGTCCATGCAAAGTGTTTGACTTGGAGAGACACATTCAGACTCATTATCTTCTTCCTCAGTATGTCTGAGGAGAGAGCATCCTTTTGCTCAACAATTGTCAGTGGACGTACTCCATTTCCTACAAACCCTGAATACGGAAGATAAGGATCTATAAAACTGAAATTTGCATCACCTGTGGGGCTCACATATACTCCAAGCTCCTTCACAACAGCATCCGGGTCTTGATTTCTACCAGTGCTTGCTGGTAGATTACCGGGACTGGTAACCACGCGAATGTCAACACGAACCCAGTCATCTAATCTTGTTAACATTTCCTGAATCTTGAGATAGTCTCTGTATGGTAACGATCGTGGAAGCAGGAATATTTGCGTTGTAGCACTAGAGAAAATGTACATCCTATGAAATATTTTCATGGGTCCAATATTCAATTTGAAATTGAGTTCTTGGTCAAAATCCTCGCAACTTCTGAGAGCAAAACTGATATGGACATCTGGAAGCGTTTTCTGTATCCAAAAAGACATGAAGTTTCTGTTGCTTCGGTAGCGGAAGCATCTCGGAATCCGCGCATGAGAAATAATGTACTCACCACTGTAGTGACGATCCATGACCTCCTGCTAGATAACAATAAACATTCCTCAAATCCATTGTCAGAGACAGACACAAGCACTGAGAAAGAGAGAGTACCTGAATAAGGCTGCTTCCACGATCACTTTGAAAATCGATGGAACCGTCACGGAAACCAAAGATTTTCAAAGTTGTTTGCGTAACACCAAATGGGGTAACTCCTAATTTTCTACAGTCAACGATGGCTAAAATCAGGAGAGTTTTGAATTGGTTCCATGCAGAAAATTCCTTAAGCTCTGAGCAGCGAAGGAGTACAAGCTCTTTAAGATATTCAAGGCTTCCAACCGAATCATGAATCTTAATTAAGTTTTGACATCCTTTAAGCCATAGATGTGATATATTTGGGGCCGCCGAGACATCTGGCACTTCTTTCAGCCCGTCGCAGTCCTCGATGATCAAATGAGTGATATTCTGAAACTTCTGTAGAAAGAGAAGAAAAATAATACAATTGAGAACACATTTCCTGTAGAATATAACAAACACAAAATTAGGCGACTGGGAAAGTACCTTGAATGGCTCTTGTAACTGCACGATTTGAGTTGCATTCTTCAATTGCAACTCGAGAAGCTCATTCCCATGGAAGTTGGACGGCAGGGACGCTGAAGGATAATTCTCCCAATTTAATACTCTCAAGCTGTTCGGAAGTTCTTTTGGGGCTTCTGAGAAGATAGCCTTTCCAATGATGAGTATCCTGAGGTTTATCATTTTCTCAAATGCCTTACCGCTCCACACCACCTTTTTTTGTTGGGGAAACTCCAGCATTAAGCCTTGAATTTTGCTTGTTCCCTTCAAAAGTCACATATTATAGATTGAACAAGATATGTAATCCAGTTCCTGCTTACAAATTGTAAATACGGTAATACATAAGTTAAAAACAGAATTTTGCTATGCCCTTACCATGTCTCTTGTTAAGACTTGATGAGCATCTTCATGAAACCATATTCTACTTCGTTTCCATGGTTCTCTTTCAGATTCTGTGAAAATAGATAGAAAGGATAGATATGGCTGTAATCTGCTGCGCTAATTTATTCATCTCATTTAAGAGGTATTTATAGGCCTAGCTTACAAGAGAAGTGAGGAGGAAGAAGATAGCCGTTGCACACAAGCAACGGCTCCTTACACCTAAGAGACAAACTAGGGAACATAACCTATCTACTTTAACCATAAAGCATGGGTTCTAATATAATTAAACTAGGTAAAGCCTAAAGCACTAACTAGGATAAAACAACAAGAACACACTAACTAATAAACTAACTCACCAACTCATAAATTATTCAACACTCCCCCTCAAGTTGGGTTTGTGCAAATTGAACAATCCCAACTTGCAGTTGGTAAATGTTCAGCTTTTTGTCCATGTATGCTTGCGCCAGATTTTGAACTTCCTTGCCTCTTCAGCTCGCTTTTCTTAGCCTCCAATTCAGACTTAAGATTCTCCTGCTCTTGCAAGATTCGATAGACATTTCTCGAGCAAACTGAACCTTGAGCAAGCTGTTGCATCTTTGTGGTTTCCTTCAGAAATGCTAGTTGGAGCTTATCATTCTCTTCAAGCATCCTTCGGGTACCCCACAGCCTGCACCAACTTAAAAACTTTGGCTCCTTCTTCTACATCAGAAGATTCATCTGAACTTCTGCTGCTTTTTTTCCTTTCTTGGCAGCATTTTCGGTCAGCCTACTTTCTTGATCAAGTCCTTGAGGCGACGCTCTTGCAGGTACTCAAGCTGGTCCTCCCCAGATTCTTCGATAGAACAGATAACCATAGGATTAGACTTGGCCAAGCTGGTGGAGTTAGAGATCATGCAGACAGCTCGCTGGACCTTGGCAAGATCGCCACCCGGAACAACAGTAGATGGCTGATAGTTGATGCCACACTTGAAACCAGTTTCCTCTTGGAAGACTTCGCCCTTCGAAGCAAATTCATCCACTTGCTTAACTACAGCTAGCTCTTCTGCTTCTTTTAATCTCAGCAGAAAGATCATCTCTTCTCAGCCTCTGAGCTAATTGTTGATCCTCATCTATGTGAGGCATCGATCCTCTCCCTTCACTAATGCTTGGAGCACTCCGCCTTGAGACTCCCAAGTGGCGAACACCTGTTGCAGCTTCTCTTACATGATCAATGCTTCTTCTGCTTCTCCTTCTTCTCCTCCTTCTTCTTCTTCTCCTTCTCCTCCTCCTTCTGCTTCTCCTTCTTCTCGTTCTACTTCTTCTCCTTTTCTTTTTCTTCTTTCTTTTTCTTCATCTCCGCCATTTTCTTCTTCTTCTCCTGCTGCTTCTTCCCATGCATCAAATCTGTCTCCCAGAACTTGCTTGCTTCGTTGAAGCTTTCTCTGCTTCTTTCACTCTTCACTTTCTCATCCTACTCCAAGGGCTTGAAGTCACCAAGAGCTCGAGCAGTCCGTTTACATCAGCTGTCTTCTCATCAGTGGTGGTCTTCGCATCCAACACATGCTTCTGGAACAGCTGCTGCTTAGCTTTCTTGCTCTGGATACACTTCTGCCGGAGCTGGACTTGGCTCTCTTGTTTCTTCTTGAGATCAAGAATCTGCTCCTTGCCTATCAGAACTAGCTGAACGATGGAAGCTGAAGAAGTACCAACTAAGGAGATCAGCAAGCGATCTCTCTCTTGCTCCTTGAGATTCTTCTTTTTCTTCTTCTTCGAGGGAACATTCTGCTTGTACTCAATGTAGGTAAACATTGATACAGCTTGTACCCAATGAGACAGCTTGTACTGCTTCGTGTAATGTAGATAAACCCAATACACACATCATTCAACATCTGCTCATCAACATCCTTGATGCTCATCTTGCCACGGAACATGGCAGATGCAGTCAAGTAGCGACCATGGCAGCTTGTTCACCAAAGACCACTCATGAGACACCTTCGTGATCTTCTTCTTTCTTCTCCTTCTACTGCTTCAAGCAGTAGCTGCCATTGCAAGGAGCGCTTACCAACAGCAGCATACTCCTACTTGGTCTTTTTCTTTTTCTCCTCCTCCTCCTTCTTAGAGGGAGCATCTGCTCCATATGAACAGCTGCAACAGCAGCTTCGTGATAAGCTCAATACACACAATACAACATCCAATACTCCCCCTCAAGTTGGGCTTGTACAAATTGAACAATCCCAACTTGCAGGACAAGTATCTAGATGATTAGTGTGTAAAGCTATAGTAAACAAAATGTCAAACTTGCTGGACATAATCACAGCAGAGGTTTGAACAAAAAACAGCATTGATCTTCAAACTTGCTGGACAAAACAGCAGAGGTTTGATCTTCAAAGCTATGATAACAGGTGGCTGTTTTTTTTTCTCAGCTCTTAAACCTTGATCTTCAGCAGCTTTGATCTTCAAACTTGCTGGACAATTATGCTCACAGCAGAGGTTTGATCTTCAAAGCTCTGATACTAGGTGGTTGTTTTTCCAGCTCTTGGCCCCATACCTCCTTTTTAGAGTATCCCACAGGGTTTTTTGATTGTAAACCTTGGGCTCTAAGGTACTATGGATTGGCTTAATGATCAACTGATCATAAACTTCCCACACGAACTCCTCCTCACTCTCTTTGGTGCAAGAATTCTGCCCAGAAATGGAGCCAAGAATACTCTTGGTATTCAAGGCCATTCTAGCAGCAGAGAATTCTGCCCATTCATTGGAGTGGGAGTGAACTTTTGGTGGGTTTCTTTGGTGTCACTCCTTGAAGGAGATGAACTTTGGTGTCACTCCTTGAAGGAGATGATCTTTGAGTTGCAGCAGATTGTGAGGATGGTTTTTTCAGCCATATTTGGATCTTAAGGAGGCTCTGATACCATGTGAAAATAGATAGAAAGGATAGATATGGCTGTAATCTGCTGCGCTAATTTATTCATCTCATTTAAGAGGTATTTATAGGCCTAGCTTACAAGAGAAGTGAGGAGGAAGAAGATAGCCGTTGCACACAAGCAACGGCTCCTTACACCTAAGAGACAAACTAGGGAACATAACCTATCTACTTTAACCATAAAGCATGGGTTCTAATATAATTAAACTAGGTAAAGCCTAAAGCACTAACTAGGATAAAACAACAAGAACACACTAACTAATAAACTAACTCACCAACTCATAAATTATTCAACAGATTCCCGCCTTACAATTTCTCTTCCCATGCTTTGTGTAAGGTCATGCATCCACACATCTCCATTTTGTCTTTTCACAAGACACCTATCTTCAAGGATACTAAGACCAGATTTGGGACTGAAACCACAGCCTTCTAAAATCTCCTCAACATACTCTATCGTTGTTCCTACAAAGAAACATGCAACATCCAGAAAAATCTCCTTTTCATTGTATTCCAAGCTCTCGTAACTGACTTTGAGTATATCAAAAATGTCACTGTTCATGTTTTTCTTGTATGCATCCATCGAAGATTCCCATTCCTCTGCATCCTTCCCAAACAAATGAGATCCAATTATTTCCAATGCCAATGGAATTCCCCTGGCATAACTTGATACACGAGCCGAGACATCATCAAATCCACTTGCTGGCTCACTGCTTCTAAATGCATTCCAACAAAGTAGTTTAAGAGCCTCCTCCGAATCGAGTTCCTTCACCTCGTATACCATTTCAATACCATGCCTACTTAGCAGTTGTTTGTCTCTTGTTGTTATGACTACTCTGCTGCCAGCCCCAAACCAATCACATCCGCCGGCTAATTGTTGAAGCTGTTTCAATTTATCTACATCGTCGAGAACTAAAAGGATTCGCTTGTTCTTTAGCCTCTCTTTCATTACAGAAATTCCCCTATGAGTGTTTTGCAAGCTAATATCATTATTCCCAAGTATATCAATAAGAATAGACTGCTGAATATGTGCCAACCCTTGTTTGGTTGTGTTTTGTCGAACATCAGCACAGAAACAGGAGCTTTCAAACTGTGCTGCAACCGAGTTATAGACAGCTTTGGCAACTGTAGTTTTCCCAACACCACCAATCCCATAGATTCCAACCATAGAAACATCCACATCATTTGGTCTAATACTTAGAAGAGAGACAACTTCCGATGTTCTAGATTCCAATCCAACTGCTTGCTCTGGGATGTGTAATAGAGGGTGGTCCAAAATGCTGGATAGCTTTTGTATGATCTTTTCTATAAACTCTGATTCCAACCTATTAATTTAGCGAAAAAATGCATGACTGAAAATCCGGGACCTGAAAGGAGACGGAAATCTAATGTTTTCAAATGGTTCCTAAACCCGGTTAACAAATGCATTTTGCATTCCTGATTTCAGGCATAAAGGACAGCAAATAAGATCTAACAAAAGCAATAGAAACATAAGAGAAGTGAATAAAATACTCACTCTTTTGTGTAAGATTCCCCAGATAGGTTAGCTACTTTCTGCAGAGCAGACCTCCATTTCTCAATGTTGTGCTTGTATTTCTTCTCGTGTCTGGCCATGGAATCCCCAAAACTGCCAGTTTGGTGTCTTACTTCAGACGGATCAACTTCATAGAAGATTGGCAAAACCACCTGCTTCTTCTCTTCCATGCAATCAAGGACTTTGATAAGCTCATTAAGGCACCAGGTGGAGGATGCATAGTTTCTTGAGATCACAATGATTGAGATCATGGACGCTTGGATCGCGCTAAGAAGAGCAGGCGAGATCTCGTCCCCTACCCGAAGCTCCTCCTCGTCTCTGAAGACATTGATCCCAGCTCGACGAAGAGCACGATACAAGTGATCAGTGAATTTAAAGCGGGTGTCTTCCCCTCTGAAGCTCAGGAAAACGTGGTACTTCATCAGTTCATGATTACTGAGAGACCTGGAATAAGAAACACCACCCCTTAAAGTCTAATCTCATAGCATTTTTCATGAGAATCTCCTAACTAAGATGTAAGTTGTAACAAATGGCCAGAAATGTAAGTAGTCATGATCTTAAATATTACATGATATTTTTTCACCCAAAAAAAAAATATTACATGATATTTTCTGTATGCAGAAGCACCGAGGTTTCCCTTGTTAGGAAGTGATTCGTCGTCGGTTGGGACTTGAACACTACGCCTCTTCAAGGATGACGCATCCAAATCCTGAAAAATCCTCATTAATCAGTGCCCACACGGAACTTTCTAATTGCGAACTAACTAAGCTTTTTCCAGAAGCAGTTTATCACCAAAAGGAAGGGAGGGGCGAAAAGGGGAGGACAAGATTGGATCTGTATTCTTTTGGCAAGGGTAAAAATGGTAACAGCATTAATCTATGGAACACGCGTGGATGAAAGTCAAGAAAAGCGAGAGTGGGTCTACAACGGAGTGAGTACTTTTATATTTTTTAGTGAATTTTTTTTTTCATACGGATTTTTTATTGCGGGAAAAGAGATTGACAAATTTTTATATCTAATTTTTTATTTTATTATATTAAATTGACATAATATATTGTAATAATCAACTAATTTGATAATATTAATTATGATTTTTTTAAATATTTTTAATAAAAAATATGTTCAAATTATAAAATCAGTTATATCAAATAATTTATCTGATTATAACAAATTGTTTAACTAGTTATATCAAATAATTTATCTGATTATAACAAATTATTTAACTAGTTATATTAAATAGTTTATTTGTTTATATCAAATAGTCTGAACCGTTATATCAAATAATATATTTGATTGTAATAAATAATTTATTCGATCATATCAAATAATTTACTCTCTTATATCAAATAGTTTATACAAGTATACATTCTCATTATATTAAATAGTTTATTCTATTATAACAAATAATTTACTTAATTTTAATAAATAATTTACCATGTTATGTCAAATAGTTGACTTGATTATATCAAATAGTTAAATCAGGATGAATTAACTTGAGGTTCGTAGCTTATATTTGTATTTGTAGTAGAATCTCTGGCTTACCAAAATTTGATAAAATATTGATATGAGATTTTTACATGACTCATTTTTAATTTTTTTTATCATAAAAATGACCTTAATACCCTAAAATAAAAAATACATCTTTACCAGTTTAGACTATGATGGACACCGACATACACATCCTCTTCGGTGGGCAGCCAAGTACACCGACATACACACCCTCCCTGTCACTCTGTCCAGCCACATCTCCTACAAAGGAGTGACTACTTTTACATCAAAAAGACAAAAATACCCCATTTCGTCTTGGATCTGCTCTTTTTTTTAACTCAGTTCAATGGCTGAAATAAGTTAAAGAATTGATCTTACGTAAATTGTATATAGACCCGACCATTGTTAGAATTTAATTCGTAATTCGACTTAATTCGATTTGTCAAAAATTAGATTTGATTCATTCCCAATTTAATTCTAATTTGATTCAAGTTAAATCTGTATTGAATTCATATATATATGTTAAAAAATTAAAAGGAGGGGAGACACATTTTTTACTATCTATACTTTATTTTTTTAATAAATTAAAAAATATTTCAAACTCCATAAATATTACTTTTTATTTTTTAAAGTTTATACATTCCAATCTTAATTCCCTACTTGTCCAATTGAAAATTTTAGACATATAAAATATTACACAAGTTTAATCATTAGATATACTAGTCATATTTATCATATAATTTTAAAGGTAAATTATTCTTAGGTCTCTGATTTATGCCTTTTTTGTAGTAAGATCCTTGGATTATCAAGATTTGGTCTAAAATCCCTACTCTACAACAAAATATTAGTTTCAAGTCTTTCGCTGCTGTTAGTATAGAATTTTTTTTATCATGAAATTGACCAAAAAATCCTTAAATAATAAAATAAAAAGCCCCCCTCCCCTGCCACCACCTCCTCCCTGTCCTCCTCGTCCCTATCCTCCTCCCCCTTCCCCTCCCTCTCCTCTTCCCCATCGTCTCCCACCCTCTTGATTCGTCCTCCTCGACCTTCTCTCTGTCGCTACCCTCCTCCTCCTCTCCCTTCCTCGCCATACCCGCCACTATACTTCTTGGGAGAATCATCGCCATCCCCATAACTGAACCTATAGTCCTCCCTCAAAGGACAAAGAGTAGGCCTCTCTTACTCGCTCCTTCCGTTCCCTGATTCATACTTCTATTCTCAGGTACGCGTAGTAGCAGAAGCCTCTCGTAATCGCCTCCTCCTCCGTACCCAGATTTGTACTTATGAGCCAGCTTTGGGGGTAGTGGCTTATTGTACTTGCCTCCTCCGTACTCCTGATTGGGCTTGAGAGGAAGTAGAGGGTGCTCGTTCAGGGATCTAGGCCTAGGTCAACTAGGAGAGGGGAGGGTATCACGACCCAAACCCGGGCCGCTGACATGGCGCTGGGTCACGCTCACCTAAACCGATAAGCTGCGACCCAACCAGCCTCATACGGACAAACATAATCGCAAAGTGCGGAAGCGTACTCATAAATATATGCAGAAGCACTTTCATACATATACATACATAAATATATTACATAATATTAGTACAAAGTCTAGAGTTTAACTTAAAGTTCTACAAATGTACAATGGAGCGATTACTAAGATCACAAAAGGAGTACCATCCGAAGACTTTGAGAAACCCAAAAGAAGATGACGGGTTCAAATGGTTGAACAGACAAAACTCTTCAAACGTAGCTAACTCAAAGCTCGTCACCTGTGGAGGAAGGAGTAAGTACTTGGAAGTACTTAATAGAGGATATTAAAACTAACCTATAATTAACTAACCAACCACATGCAAAGACCCAAATCATGCATAGACAATTGGTACAAAAATAACATTTAGCACATCACAAGTAATTCAATTATAACCAAAGAGGAATTCATAATCATACAAATACATGTTCTGATCCAAAAGCAGCAATCGCGAATGCCATAGCATGGATGGACTTCAGACAGGTCTAGATCATGTCACTCCCTCTCATAACACCAGGATACCATATCTTAATAGCACTTTCATAATCAAACTTCGCCGGCCATATCATAATTCACATCAAATCCAATGTATCCCAAAAAATATATGCACATGTGCCAACATCCCCGGTTGGTCACAGGTAGACCTCATCGTCTGCCATCTCACAAATTGACTCACATATATCATACACGAATTCATAAATTACAAAACTAAATCCTCATAATTCATAAGACTCATATTTGTCAAAACCATGCATAAACCAAAAATTACTAAAATACACAAAGACCAAAGACTTATATCCACACTTCATCAAATCACCACATAATCATCATGTCAAAGCAACATCATAAATTTATAACAATCAACGTTAGCCAAAACAGAGGTTAGGGATAATATCACCCTACCTTTCACCAAAATGCGCAAAAGCTCCTAAAATTTCACCACTCATTGCTTGACGTCCCTCTGTGCTCGGACTCCTCAAGGCGATCAACTAAATCAAAAGAGTAGTTCTCTATCAAATATAAACCTCTCACCACCTAAGGAAATAGAAAAATCTACATCAAAAACCCTAAGGTCACATTTCTACCCAAAGTCACCCAAATATGCAAAATAGTCCTCTCATCTCATCACCAAAGTCTAGATCAACATCAAACCTCCTCAAATCATCAACCAAACCCCAATATCCATACATGCTCTTCATCAAGTTCATACCAAAAGTTCACCAAAATATACACAACAACCCTCCAATCTCATCATCAAAGTATAGTCCAACATCTAAAATTATCATATCTCTATTCAAACCTCAAACATAACTCAAACTCTATTTCATCTAAAAACTCAAAGTTGTTCAAATATTCACAAGCTTACATCCACTTCAAGATCATCACAAGCTCTACACTTATTTCTAAAAGATTTAAGTCTAGAAGTCACTTACCAAGCTTTAAATCCAAGCTTTCTTTTTTTTTTCTTCTCCTCTTCTCTTCTTCTTCTCCTCACGTTTCTCTCTCTCACTCTCTCTATTTTTTTTCCAAATGGATGACTAATGACTCACTCAAGCCTCCCAAGATATTTTAACCCAAGACTTTCCATAAATAGAAAATGTTCCCATAAGCAAGTTAGTCTTTTTTCCTCTTTTGATCCTCAACTTCTTTAATCTTCCAAGATCATACCTAAACTCTCTACTTAAGTTCTAATAAGTCCTTGAATCATGTCTCAAATCATAGAAGCCAAATAACTCACCAATTGGCAAAATCTTCCGATATCGATAAAATTCGAACCTATACACGAGCACTCACAACTCTCACATGATCACATCTCATAAATTCTCAAATGTCAAAAATAATTTAACCAAATCATAGTTCTGGATGTTACGAACCTCCTCGAATTGGAATCACTCAAATCGGAGGTCGTATGAGGAAGTTATAAATTTTTGAAGAAAAGTGCACGCATCCAAGCGTCCGCTAGCCTCCCCCAGCACCCGCTGGAAAACTTCCTGCCTCCTTCCAGTGTCCGCTGGCCCCGACCAGCATACGCTGGGGTCCTCAAATCCGAATTTTTCAAAACTCACAACATCAAATTCGTAGCTCTAGGTGAGAATGAGGTGAGCTTCCAGTTTTTCTCTTTTCCTCCGCTGGAGCTAACATGAATTATTGAGGAAGAACGGCTTTCGTACACTTGAAGTATGCTCGTCTTCAGCTTTAGGATGGTTGTGGGTTTCGGGTGGTTCCTTGTATTATTTTCCTGCTTATGTCTTTCTTTCCACGGATTACTTTGCTTGGGTTCAACATATGACGCCTATCTCTGCAGTGCTATCGCTAGAGCAGTTTATCTGCGTTGTGCTCTTTTCCTATTCCGGTTTTTTCCTGTGGGGGCAGGTTTTTCGGATAGGTTTTTAATGAGGCCGGCAGCTGGAACTTCGTTCTTTTACGAAGGAGATGTCATATGTTGTGGGTAGTATTGTGGTGCGGCTTTAGGTGGCTTTTTTGCTACTTAGTTTCGGTATATATGTGGCTTATTTGCTACTCTGGATGTATTTCCTACCTTTTGATTAATGAAATCCTTTTACCCCGCAAAAAAAGTCGTAGCTCTAGGTCTTACGGATCTTCTCGTTTTGAAATCGCTCAATTCAGAGTTTGTATGCGAAAGTTACGATTTGTCTACCGAAAGTCGACGAACTAACCCTACCGTTCCTAATACCCACCAAAATTAGCTCAAAACTTAAAGACGAAGGGTTCAAATCACAAAACTCAAAATACAAAAGTCGTAGACTAACGTGTTGCAAACCTACCTAACTTGGAATCACCTAAATCGGAGTTCACACAAAAAAGTTATGCATAATCGTCCAAAGGTCAACGTATTCAACACAACGGTTCTAACACCGATCGAAACAAAATAACCAAAGGTCGGACCAAACGGTCATGACAAAGGCAAAACTAGTGAGGGTCGTAACAGAGGGCGTAGGAGGAGTACTCAGTGTCAAGAGCTTCATCGTTGTAGGCATTGGGGAGGGCCTCGTCGTCGCCTCCATCGTACACAGGACGCTCGTAGTTAATCTCGTCGTTCTCGTAGGAGGTTCCGATGGCATAGCAGGTGTCGTCGGAGATAGTTTTGAGGCGAGGCGAGGCAAGTGGATAATTTTTGAAGATGAGGCTGAGGAGGAGGACGGGGCAGAGGAAGTGGCGAGGGAGAGGGCTTTTTATTTTATTGTTTAAGGGTATTTTGGTCAATTCCATGACAAAAAAAAATTGAATGCTGACATCAGCTAGGGACCTGAAAATAATATTTTGTTGTAGAGTATGGACTTTAGATCAAATCCTAATAATCCAGGGACCCTACTACAAAAAAGGCATAAATTAGGGACCTGAAGGTAATTTACCATAATTTTAACTATATAAAATTCTAAATCTTAAAACCTTAAATTCTAAGATTTCAAACCTCAAACACTAAAACATAAAACCTTAATCTCCAAATCATAAATCTTAAATCTTTACACCTTTAGACTATAGTCAACTTAATTTCTTACATTCAATGCAAACCCAAAATTTATTATATTTATTTTTTAAAAAAAATGTTAAATACTTATTTAAACTTATTCGAATTCGACAATGATTCGATAATTAATAATTCGAATTCGATGCGTCTAAAAGCGAATTAAATGCGATTTAAGATTTTTATAAATTCGTATTCAATCGAATTCGAAGGTGTAATTTTATATGCATGATAAAATTTATTCCCGGGGAAAATGTCCCTTCTTAGCTGTTACAAGGAGACAACCAATAATGGCGATGGAGAAATATAGCAATTGGCAGTGTCACAGTGATAAATTTCAGGTCAATGAAACAACTTTTGGAGTGTTTCGCAACATTGATTTTTAAGTTTCTAGCAAGGAGCCGACAGAAAATCAGCAAAACATCGTTTTTTTCATGATAAAAGTGTCCGACTCTCGCCTCTCTTTTTTCTGTTAGTGTGATATATTTTTCACATAGCTGGGAATTCTGTCGAACAGGCGGAGTGCATCATTTCCGGCTTGCAACGAAGCATATCCGAACACCAACCGGAGGCCGTGCGCCCAAACAGAATAAGACGACGACGAGGAGGGTATTTGGGCCATTCATGGGAGTATGCCTCGAGCTCATCATCCTTCGAGATCTGCTTCGAAACGGATAATTGATTAATTTCTCAAAAATTAGTTGCGTTTAGTTTTAGCTGATACAGTAAAATTTATCACTGAAAAAAATATTAATTAAAATAGAGGTTATAACAAAAAAGAGTTTTAATTTTTTTTTCTGAAAATATCAAAATAATAAAGAAGAGTACTTGAACATTACAAAACTAATTGAGAATACAATGAGAGAAACAAGCCCACAGCTCATGGATGGCTCTCTGTGCCACCAACAACCCGAGGATCGAAGCAATGAAAGATGATCATAGCATCGACATGTTCCATGCCCTGTAGGAAGTATCGAGCCACTGACATCGTTTAAGAAAAAGAAAGTAAACATGTTGTTCCAGAGAGATCTGCAGAGCCAGAATCAACTTCATCGTCATTATAGTGTGTTGGTTTTGTGCGCATAATTAACAAATAATTACATAATTAATCTAGTTTAATTAAACGCAAATTAAGCCGGGAAAAAGTCACTTACTTGTTGAAGCGTACGCACACACAAGTCGGGACCGTCGATGGTGAGTTGCCGGTCGAAGCTTGATCACGTACGAAACGAATCGAAGCCCGGATTCCATGAAAGGACCTATTCGTATATCTACCGAAACTACGAGTGACTAAAACGTAATTTTGGTTTCTGAGTGGGTTTCAAAGTGGCAAAATTCACATTTGGTCTCAGGGATTTCCCTATTTATAGGGAAAAATCCCTCTTGTTTGCTTGGCATGCATCGCCACGTGGCGGATGCCACACATGCAAGCATCCAAGTGGCTTGATGATGTCAGCGCTGACGTAAGTGCTTACATCAACAAGTCCATCAGCAATGGGCCAATGAGCCTGAGCCCAACAATCTCCCACTCATTCATTATTGATCATAATCAACAATGGATGTAATGTGGGCCCACAGTCCTTCAATTTCCCACTCAATCATCATTGATCACAATCAACAATTTACAGATAACGTTTTATAGGATTTCGTGCGACCAGCACACACCGAGTATGTTTAGCCAAAATTCAGAAGCACCGACACACGAGCTAACTGAATAGCAGCATCTCGACATCTCACAAAATAATAATGTGTGCTTTCACCGTAGGACTCATATCACATTTCATTGTTTACACAATGATTTCAAACAATTTTATTCGTGTTCACTATTGTACTCATACAATAGGCGCGCTAGAATAACGAAACTCAAAATGTGATGAACATAGTTCCTTCTCTCTTAACTATATTCTTTCCATAATGATTTAGCCTGCTTTTCTAATCAGCCCTCCCAGGTCGAATCAATATGCCATAACATTTTCATGGACTGACCAAGCTAGCAGCACTAAATCATACTTCCAGAATATGTTTAGGATCTTAAGGGCAAAGATCGGGAACCATAGTTCTCGAAACTCGGTCTCACACCAAGGATTGTGAAATCAATAAACATTTTAATCTCATTCGGTGGTCGAATAGCTGATGCGCGCTAGATTAGTCTTATATTTGCGTATCTAGAGAGCGATTTGAGTGGTGTTCTTGTGATGATTATAACATTTGTTTGGGTATTTTAGCTTGTTAACATGATTGGATTCTGAACAGTAGTTTATCGAGTGTTTACGCAATTGTCACAGGAAGCAGAGTAGTGATCGGGAACACAGAAGAGCGAGGAGAAAGAGCAGACCGAGATAAGGTCACAACAGGAAGGCAACGGGCACTATAAGTCCAGCGAGCGCTACATGGGTAAAAGGCGAGTTCTGGAGCAACGATCGCTACAAAGCTAGCAGGCGCTGAAGAAGCTAAAGGCATCCCTAGGGCAGCGATCGCTACGAAACTAGCGGGTGTTGAAGGCCGCGAAGAGCAAAAGAAGAGTTTCCCTAGAGCAACGATCGCTACAAGTCTAATGGTCGCTGGTCCGCCGATTTTGGCCTGCTGAAACAATAAACATTATTCCGGATTTTTATTTAGGGTTTAGATGGCTAGGGTATAAATAAGCCTCTAGCCCTAGTTTAGAAATAATTTTTGAGTTCCAAACATTTTTTGGAGACTCTTGCGAGATTCATTTGGTTTGTTCTAGGGAGAACGCAGAAATATTGAGACTAAGCCTTCTTTACCCGTTCTTATTATAATGAATTATGAAAGGAGGTTGCTCTTGATCTCGAAATTGTTTGCCTCCACGGTTGGATACTCAATGCTTGATCGAAGGTCAACAAGCCTTGGGTGTGACTTGTGTCTCATAGCGGCAGGAACATTGACTACTTGTCGATCACCCATCTCTTCTATATGTAAGTTTCTTCTCCTGATTCGTCGAATGGTTCGTTCAATCTCCGAATCTTGCTCAAGAAGAGGTTGGTTCTCACGACGAGTATTTGGCATTCACCTCCTGTACTTGTATGATACTATAACCTCCTGTACTTGTACTTGTATTTGGATCTAAATACATGCAAGAATACACAATCGCACAAGTAATATTGTGATAAGTTGATTCGTCTCCACAGGGAATAAAAAGTGAATAAGTTCGCTAAGTACTAGATTATGCGTTCCTAGACTTTAAGCTAAGCGAATGGATCGTTGGGTTGATGATCTAATACTACTGTGCTAAAATCTCAATATCGATTATAAATCCAAGTTTGTCAGGCCTAGATTCATTAGCAATATCAAGTTTTTTTTCCAATAAACGAATGAAGGCTACAATCTAAACCAAGTTGTCATCCTTGATCAAAATATAAGCATTCATTGATCTATCTTAAATAAGAACTTCAAATATAAAGATAAACTTGTAATCAAAGAAGACAATGAAAGTACCTTGATTATATCGAATCCAATGTTACAATATCCTCAAGAACAATTCAAGAACACAAAATAAAGACTAACAACTAATGTTTTTGTCTTGGAGAGTTCTTAACTAAAAACTAGCTCTTCTTCTTCTCCTCCTCTCCAAGTGATTTCTCTGCAGCCTCCTCCTTGATCTTGACCTCTTCCAAGTTACTTTCCACCTCAAAAGTGTAGACAAAGGTAAGTGGGAAGTTTGGTGAAGCAATACTTAATGTTGGCTGTCGAACCCCAGCGTACGTTGGCTAGGCCAGCGTACGTTGGGGTTGCTCTCTACCATTGTCTTCTTTTTGTCCGAGCACCCCCAGCGTACGTTGGCCTAGCCAACGTACGTTGGGGTTGCTCTCTGCCTCCTGAGCAATTCTTCCCGAGCAAGGCCAACGTACGCTGGCCTGACCAGCATACGTTGGGGTAGCAATCTGCCCCAACTCACATTTGCCTTCAAACTTCTGATTTTTAGCTCGACTCATCGCCTATGTCCACCGATCCTTGCCTTAGCTCCCAAGATGCTCCAAATACCTACAAAACACACCAAAACAATAGGTAATCTTCTCCTTGACCAATTAATCAAAATGAAACAAAACATAGACAAGACTCGACTTAACACTCCCTAAAACGTGACAAAATGACATAAACTAAAGCTAAACGGATGCATGTTCTCACATGCATCAAATTAATTATTTATTATCTTGATTATTACTATCATGCGTAGCGAGTGGTCTCCCTTTGAGCACGATGCCTTAATTATGTCATCGATTGTCGTGTTAGGTTATGGTTCGAATATTATGCGAATTAGTTGTTAGTTGATGAGCGTAATGCTTAACTTAGCATAATCACCTAAGTTACGATCTGAATTAATAAGGGTGGACTGACAGGTACCCAAGTTAGTGGAAGAATCAATTAGCATATTCTTAGGTATTAGTGAACCGACAGGCATTAATATTAGGAGAATAACCCGTTATGAGGAATCGTATTAATTAAGATTGCTTTAGTCTTAGGCCTAATTAATGAGCGAAAGCGTTAATTGGTAACCTAGGTCTTTACAGCTTTAGTTTTGTCGACCTAATGAGCGAAAGAGTTAGGTAGATGCATTAGACAACTCCGGGTACTAGTTAGGACTTCATAAGAATCATAACCTCAACATAGGCAGTCGATTCGTGAAGGTATCGTGCTCAGTTCGTCTCTATTGTTAAAACTTCTCTTTTACATTTCAATATTATTTACTTTCTTTACGTACAAGAACTTTTCTTACCAAAATAACTGTTACTCTAGTTACACTTTTAGTTCTCTTAGATTTGCGTCCAACCCCAGTTCGACCCCTACTTACATACTATACCATTTGATTGCACGGCGAATTATTCATCAATTTTTTGTACGTCAAATTGGCGCTATTGCCCGGGAACTAGTGCGTGCCAAGGACTCGTAGCAAAGAACCTGATTTCAACCCTGATACTGTGCTACAAATAGACATCCAAGCTCTAGAGAGGGCAAATCGGAAAGACAAGAGGACACAAGCTGAAGCGATGGCCCACAACCAATGAGATGGGGCACGTGATGCACTTGTGGATGCTATTATTCCACAGCACCTGCGCAGGTCCCTCTTGGAATCCTCTATTCCAACATGGAACAGACCTGCTAATGATGAAGAACAAGCCAAAGGTGCCGCTACCTTTACCATTCCCTTTGGAGTAGTGCAATTACTGCAATCATCTGCTACATATAGTGGAGTCCCAAAGGAGAATCCTCAGGCTCACCTCAAATGGTTTGAGGATGTCAGCAACATCATGAGATTCCAAGGAGTAACCTCTGAAGCTATCAAGCTCTAGCTATTCCTATTCTCCCTGAGAGATGAAGCACGTGACTGGTATGATAATCTAGAGGGAGAAGTGCTTACCAGTTGGACAGCTATGACATAGGCCTTCCTTTGCAAGTACTTCTCAATGGCCAAGTCAGCACAACTCCTCCAGGACATCAATACCTTTCGCCAGAAAGATGGCAAAAATATCTACGATGCATGGAAACATTTCAGGTCTTTGCAGAAAGCCTTACCACAACATGGTGTGACCCAGGAAAACCTGATGAAGATCTTCTATAGTGGAGTAGATGAGGCATCTTGGGCTCATATCAATGCCTCTTCTAATGGAGTGTTTATGAGTAAATCAACTGAGGAAGCAGCCCAGTTACTGGAGGAGATGGCTGAAGTTAATGACATGTGGAACAACGAGTACAACAAGTCAACTCCAGTCTCTAAAGACTCCAGCAAAAGGGTATATGATGTGGATCCTATTACCAAACTCGAAGCAAAAATGGACGCATTCTCCAAAAAGTTTAAGGACTTACTCTCAACCAAAGGAAAAGCAGCTGCGATCCAAGAAGCCTGTCAGCTTTGCAATGAAGCTCACCCAGTCATTGAATGCCCTTTGATGCAGGAACTTCAAGCCGTTGCTGATAAACAACCTCTTGGATTAGGGTACTCACGCCCACCTAATACTCAACCTAACTTCTCTCATTTTGGTCAATAGGCCACCAACATAGGTGCTCCATAGGAATTTAGGAAATCATACCTGAGCGATCAAGTTAAACTAATGGGAGACAAGATTGACCAGTTAGTGGGAGAGAAAAATAGTGCTTACGCTAAGATCGATCAGTTGGTTGGAGTAGTTCAGCAGTCCATCCAACAACAGTCACTGACAGTCCAGCATATGGATTGCTACAAAGCTTGCCAGCAAGAGCTAGAGACATATCTGAAGGGACAAGCTTTGTAGCTGAAGAAGATGGAGTTGGAACTTGGGGACTTAGTCGCCTTACACACTCACTGGCCGATCAACACGGAGATTCATCCAAATGGGGAAATCAAGTCCATGGCCCTTAGAAGTGGCAAGGAAATCGAGGGTGCTATTAGAATCCCCAAAACCACTAAGGCTAAGGAACTAAAAGTTGAAGTGGAACCAACACCAGCATAGGGTGAGGAGGAACCAGTTCCACCTCCACCTCCTAAGATTCCACCACTACCATTTCCTCAAAGGTTGAAGAAAAAGCCGGTAGTAGATGAGAAGTTTTTGAGCTTTCTGGACAAGGTTAAGGGAATTTAGATCAGTGTACCTTTCCTTGAGCTTCTTGACCATATGCCGCTCTATGCTAAGTTCCTCAAAGAGGTAATCACGAAGAAGAAGACGTGGAATAAGGATGAAATGGTTGCCTCGACCACGAATTGCAGCTCGCTGATCTCGAAGACCATCTCGGCTAAGCTTAAAGACCCAGGATGCTTCACAATTCCATGCCTTATTGGAGAGATGAAATTTGATAAATGTCTTTGTGATCTGGGGGCCAGTATCAACCTCATGCCCCTAACTATTTTCTGATAACTCGAGCTTAGAGATCTCAAACCAATAAAAATGTGCCTGCAATTAGCGCATCAAATAGTCAAGAGACTACATGGAATTGCAGAAGATGTCCTCGTCAAGTTTGAATAATTCTATGTACCAGTAGATTTTGTAGTATTGGATTATGATCCTGACAAGAATTGTCCTCTTTTGCTAGGTCGACCCTTCCTCAATACTAGCCGAGCTCTAATCGATATTAACAGTGGAAAATTGATGCTTCACGTTGGTGATGAAAGGGTGGAGTACCAAATGGCCAAGACCTTACACCACTAGGATGACGAATACTGCATGCATATTGAAGCTGGGATGGACGAAATCTTGAGCATGGATGAGTACGAACACTTGACTTCCACAACACTTGCTGAGCACAGCAAGGTCGTCCCAGCTTACCAGGTGTACGACATCGATGTAGTGGAGGAGGACAACACTAAGGAGTCTAGATTGGACTTAGAGCTCTACCGCGGAGCGCCTACACTACTTTCTACCATATGGCCACCCATATTAAAATTAAAGGAGCTACCACCTCACCTGCGATACGCATTCCTGCAAGAAGAAGGTAAACTTTCAATTATTATTTCTAACAAACTCATTGCTGCATAGGAAGAATGGGTTTTGGCCCTAGTCAACAAGCAAATTAAGGCTATGGGATGGCAGATTTCCGACATCCAAGGGATAAGTGCTAACATCGTAATGCATTGCATCAATATGGAGGAAGGAGCACGACCCAAAGCAGATCATCAGCGATGCCTAAACCCAAACATGAAGGAAGTCGTGAAAAAAGAGGTAATCAAACTCCTTAATGGTGGCATTATATATCCTATCTCAGATAGCGAGTGGGTTAGCCTTGTGCAATGTGTTCCCAAGAAAGGTGGCATGACAGTCCACACCAATGAAGACGGGGAGTTAATCTCTACACGGACAGTCACCGATTGGTGTGTATGCATCGACTATCGGAAGCTCAATACTACAACGTGAAAGGACCACTTCCCTCTTCCTTTCATCAATCAGATGTTGGAGCGTATCGCTAGCCATGCTTACTAGTGTTTCCTTGATAGATACTCTAGCTACAACCAGGTACTCATCTATCCTGGTGATCAAGATAAGACCACTTTTACGTGTCCGTTTGGTACTTTTGCCAACAGGAGAATGCCCTTTTATGTTACAACCAGATTTTGTAGTATTGGATTATGATCCTGACAAGAATTGTCCTCTTTTGCTAGGTTGACCCTTCCACAATACTAGCCGAGCTCTAATCGATGTTAACGGTGGAAAATTGATGCTTCGTGTTGGTGATGAAAGGATGGAGTACCAAATGGCCAAGACCTTACACCACTAGGATGACGAATGCTGCATGCGTATTGAAGCTGGGATGGACGAAATCTTGAGCATGGATGAGTACGAACGCTTGACTTCCACAACACTCGCTAAGCACAGCAAGGTCGTCTTAGCTCACCAGGTGTACGACATCGATGTAGTGAAGGAGGACGACACTGAGGAGTCTGGATTAGACTTAGAGCTCTACTGCAGAGTGCCTACACCGCCTTCTACCGTACGGCCACCCATATTAAAATTAAAGGAGCTACCACCTTACTTGCGATACACATTCTTTCAAGAAGAAGGTAAACTTTCAATTATTATTTCTAACAAACTCACTATTGCATAGGAAGAACGGGTTTTGGCCCTAGTCAACAAGCGAATTAAGGCTATAGGGTGGCAGATTTTCAACATCCAAGGGATAAGCACTGATATTGTAATGCACCGCATCAATATGGAGGAAGGAGCGCGACCCAAAGCAGATCATCAGCGATGCCTAAACCCAAATATAAAGGAAGTCGTGAAAAAAGAGGTAATCAAACTCCTTGATGCTGGCATTATATATCCTATCTCAGATAGCGAGTGGGTCAGCCTTGTGCAATGTGTTCCCAAGAAGGATGGCATGACAGTCCACACCAATGAAGACAGGGAGTTAATCTCTACATTGATAGTCACCGGTTGGCGTGTATGCATCGACTACCGGAAACTCAATGCTGTAATGCAAAAGGACCACTTCCCTCTTCCTTTCATCGATCAGATGTTGGAGCATATCGCTGGCCATACTTACTAATGTTTCCTTGACAGATACTCTAGCTATAACTAGGTACTCATCTATCCTGGTGATCAAGATAAGACCACTTTTACATGTCCATTTGGTACTTTTGCCTACAGGAGAATGCCCTTTGGTCTGTGCAACGCTCCAGCCACCTTTCAACGATGCATGATGGCGATCTTTTGGGGAATGAATGAGGAAATCATGAAGGTGTTCATGGATGACTTTTCCATTTTTGGTGATTCCTTCGAACATTGCCTTCATAATTTGGACTGAGTACTAAAGAGATGCAAAGAGAAACACTTGGTACTGAATTGGGAGAAATGTCACTTCATGGTCGAGGAGGGCATCGTGCTAGGCCACAAGATTTCAAAGACAGGCATTGAAGTTAATCGTGCCTACACTAAAGCCATCGAAAGAATGCTCCTTCCAACCACAATTAAAGGAATCCGTACATTCCTGAGACATGCCGTGTTCTACCGCTGTTTTATCAAGGACTTCTCTACTATTGCAAAACCATTGACTAACCTCCTTAACAAAGATGTTCCATTTGTATTTGATGATTCCTGCTTGCAGGCATTCAGGAAGCTCCAACAAGCATTAGTCACTGCCCCAATCATCACATCACCAACATGGGACCTCCCATTTGAGCTTATATGCAACGCAAGCAATGAGGCATTAGGCTATGTCCTGAGATAGCAGAAGGACGACTGACTCCATGTCATCTACTATGCAATTAGAGTCCTAGCCAGTGCGCAACTCAATTATACCACCACGGAGAAGGAGCTGCTCGTCGTAGTTTATGCCTGTGAAGTTTTGGCCATACCTATTTGGATCGAAAGTCATAGTCTATACGGACCATGCCACACTCAGGTACCTATTTACGAAGCAAGATGCAAAACCTAGACAGATTCAATGGATTTTGCTCCTGTAGGAATTTGACCTGGAAATCAAGGACAAAAAAGGCACAAAAAATATCGTTGCTGACCACCTATCCCATCTGAAGGATAGTGCTGACATGGACACGGAAGGCCAAATCCTAGAGCATTTCCCAGATGAATCTCTTCTACTTGCAAGTCATGCATCCTCCTTGGTACGCTGACTTTGTTAATTACCTAGTGAGCGACGTGGTTTTTGAAGACTTGACCTACGCCCAGAGGAAGAAGTTCCTTAGTGACACTCACTTCTACATATAGGATGAACCTTTCCTTTTTTGTCGCTACACTGATGGCATTCTACAGCGCTGCATCCCTGATAAAGAAATTTTAGCTTTGCTTCATGACTGTCATAGATCTCCGTACACCAGGTATTTTGGTGTCTCTCGGACAGCTGCTTGAGTGCTTGAGTGTGGTTTTTACTGGCCCATAATATTCAAAGATGCACGCGATTTTGCCACCCGCTGTGATCGTTGTAAAAGGACCAGAAATATCTCCCACCGAGATGAACTTCCTCAATCTAGCATCTTGGAAGTCGAACTATTTGATGTCTGGGGGATAAACTTTATGGGTCCCTTTCCACCTTCAAAGGGCCACAAGTACATCATAGTCGACGTGGATTATGTGTCCAAGTGGGTGGAAGTATGGGAAACTGCCACGAATGATGCAAAGGTTGTACTTCGCTTCTTGAAATACCTTTTTGCCTATTTTGGAGTCCCTCGCACAATTATAAGTAATGGCGGCTCCCACTTCTATAATCAGCCATTTATCACACTCCTCAAGTGCTACGGTGTCACTCATAAGGTTGCCACTCCATATCACCCTCAGACTAGTGGCCAAGTAGAGCTCTCTAATAGGGAATTGAAGAGAATCCTGGAGAAGACAGTTACCTCTGCCCGTAAAGACTGGTCACTCAAGCTTGACGATGCTCTTTGAGCTTATCACACCGCCTTCAAAACTCCTATCAGAATGACACCGTATTGTTTGGTGTACAAAAAGGCATGTCATCTACCAGTTGAATTAGAACACCACACATTCTGGGCAATAAAGGCTTTGAACTATGATTAAAACGTGTAGGTGAACATCGAGTTCTTCAACCGTAGGAACTGGAAGAACTTCACTCCAGCACATTTGAAAGTGCTCGGATCTACAAAGAGACCACAAAGAAGCAACACAATGCTCACATCACTCATAAGGAGTGATCATTTTGAAGTCCTTTTGTATAAATCTAGCCTAAAACTGTTCCTCAAAAAATTGAAATCTAGATGGAGTGATCATTTTGAAGTCATCAGTATCATCTCGCATGGTATCATTGAACTCCGAGACTCAGACGGGCACACATTCAAAGCCAATGGCCAGCGCTATAAAATTTACCTCAGAAATGATGTTTAGCGTGCTCGTGAAGTGCAAACATTACTTCCACCACCTTCCCCTTGATTTGCAGGGAGTACAAGTCAAGCTAATGACTCTAACTTAGTATGTTTTATGTTTTTCCTTTTCGTTGTACTCGTATCCTTTCCCATTATTTACGTATCTCCTTGTTTTTACTTTCCGCAGGTCCAATTGTTCCTCTGAGCCAACGGGCACCACCCTTACAGTGGTCACTAGGGATCAACCCCAGAAAAATACTATCTTTAGGAGTAGCGATTGCTAACTTTATATTAGTCATTGGGCGCCCACTCATGCTACATATTTTTCCTTAGCCTTAGTGCTCGCTACACACCTAGCGGTTGTTGGGAACCCGGACATCCTCCCTGGTATAGAAATCACTATGTTTTTAGTAGTCGCTAGAGTTCGCGATTTTAGGTCAAAACACAGCCGCCTCCTGCTCTCCCTCCTCACAATCTTCAAATCTTCAAAAAACCCAGCCACCGACCTCTCCCACCCCTCCCTCTCTACGAGAACTATCTACGTCTCCCATCTCTCTCTCAACCATAACCTCTACTTTGCTCTCTGGCACCATGCCTCCTAAGCAAGCAAGCACTAAGGTCTATGCCTCTAAACTAGGCGCCTCCTCCTCTTGCCTGCACAAATGCCTAAGGCACCTATCTTCTCCTCCTCCAGTCGATATCCGAGACAGGTATAAGGCCCCCTTCGCTATCTACGATAAGCAAGAGGGGCAAAGGTACGAACAAATCTCCTCCCTCACTTGCCTGCCATACTCTTCCATTAAGTGAGGTGACATGGAAACATTAGGCATAAAGAGGCCGCTTTTGAGTGCATTGGACACGTTAGGGTGGAAATACTTTGCTGATAATGCCATCCCCACGCGCGATGATATCTGTCTAGAATTTTTCTCTACCTTGTGTATAGCAGTAAATAGGTCTTAGTTCATGGCTCACCTCTTTGATACACCAATTATAGTCCCAGAACAGTTATTGATTGACTTGATTGGGATAAAGGGTGGGGGTGGTTCGATCGACTTTAGCACAATAGAATCTAGTCATGTCAAATGGCGTATCCAGTTTGGGTTTTCTAGGTTTAAATCACAATCCCCTGCCTCGCTCCTTAAGGACCTCCACATCAGTGTCCTCCATCGGTTTATGTGTACCGCCTTTAGTAGCCAATATGAGGACAACTGTGTCACGAAGTCCCAACTATATGTTCTTCATTGTTTGAGGCATAGGCTACCATACTACACCTTTGCTCTTATTTGTGATGTTTTTATTCGTTTCTTTCGTACTACGCATCCCATACACTTGCCACTTGGCCATCTCATTACCGTACTTTCCAGGCATTTCTTTCTAGATAAGTTCGCCGCCAAGGCAAGTCAACCATGTGGGGAGATCACGGCCGCCTACCTAGCTGATTGAGGTCTTCTCTCACAGACCACCACCCCTCGTGGCACAACTTATAAGGTAATATCGTGGGAGGCATGTAAGGCAGTCAAGGACTGTTTACACATGGAAGCTAGCGTCCCCATCCCAGAGCACTAGGTGGAGCTCAATGAAGTGATCGACTAGCTGACGGAGCTCAAAATTCAAGTTGATGAGCTTACCACCTCATAGTGTGAGCACAATGCCCATATGTCTCGCAATTGAGAGCACCTTCACGAAGAGAATGCTTGCCATAATGTTGCTGATCAAGCTCACTAGGATTGGCTGTAGGCCCACTTCTCGGATGCGCAACCACCTCTACCACATCATTGACCAAGGAGCCCCAATTCCATCTCTTTTCTTTGTCATTTTGTTTGCATTTGTTTTTGTTTGCATATGTCCTTCCATCCTATTTGTGTCTGCCTCACATTAAGGACAATATGTTCGATAAGTGTGGGGGTGTTTGCATGATCGTTGTCATTGCTTACATATGTCTGCATGTGTTTTTGTTTGTGTCCATAATTTTTTTAGTTTTTTTGCCTTTGTTTTGATAGATGTGGCTCCCTTGGTCTGTGTGTGGCATGTGCTTTTGATTGAAGTGCTCTTGTCCTCTGCTCTTGTCCTCTGCAAATGATGAAACCCCTTTTTGAATTGTTGAGCTTTTTACCTCACGCCCGAACCCCACACCGATTAGGAACCAAATCGGAGAGTGACGTGTAGCACTGAATAGACATAGTATCCTTGGTTGTTTAGGTCAGTTTTTGCATTATGTGAATTAGGCTAAAGAATTGATGAGTGACCTGGTGAGGATATTTAAGCCTAAAGACAAGACAACTGTCTTTATTCATTTGAGAGAAGCGTACGTGATCTGGGTGATGAGAGTGGTATGCCAATATTCAATATAACTTCCTAGCGTAGGAGTCATTACATATCAGGGGGCCATTTTTGATGATTGAACCTAGAGCTTTAGAGCCCAAATCCCTTCATTATCTGTTCTCCGGCCCCGTTGAGCTTGAGCCTTTTCATTGAAATGATATAAGCCAACATACGAACCCACATTCATAACCTATCCTACCTTTGACAACTCAGTCCGAGGATGCTTTAGGATTTCATCTTTCAGAGAACTGTGTATGGGTTCATTTGGTAGAATAGCTTTGGGGGGATTGAACAATAGGGGAAAAAGGGTAGAAAGGCCAACAAAGAAACCAAGACCAACTACTTAGAATTTGTGCAAAGAGAAGAAAAGTGAATAAAAGTGCAAAAAGAAAAAGAGCAAAAAAGCAAAATAAAAAGAAAGAAAAAGAGGAAAGTGGAAAGATGGCAAGGAATAAGTGAAAAATAATGGGAAGTGGAAAGTTGGAAAGTCGCTCAAAAAAAGAAAGCACAAGGAAAGAGTGGCGCGATTCTCGAGCAAAATGGCCTTAGGATTGGGTGCAATGGGATGAGCGCGTAGCAAATGTAGGGTGAGCTTAGAATAGACGAGAGTTAGAACATTGTATGCTCCTCGGATTGGGTGGTTTAGCCATCTCCCATTCATCTATTTCCTCACCCTGACCTTAACCCCATTACAACCCAATGAAAAGTCCTCATTGATTATGAGTCCCATGTTAATTGAGGTATTATTGAGTAGGCAGTATATTATTTTGAGATCCCGTACATGTATGTGAGTGATAGGAAGTTGACTATCAGACACATATGTGAGCATAAAAAATTTTTGAACCTCTGAGTAATCAGTTCTCTAGTTTAGTTCACTAGTGGCGAAGAGTGGGTTAAACAGTTGAGGGTACCGTATCTATGCTGTTGCTATTCGGAGCCCTTTAATAAGGTGAGTGTTCGGTAAAAGGGTACGACTTGGGGTGAAATGATCAACGTTCAATAAGGGCTAATTATTCGGTGACTCTAATGCACTTTCCTTGAGGACAAGCAAAGGATCAAGTGTGGGGGTGTGATGCACGCTAGATTAGTCTTGTATTTGTGCATCTAGAGAACGATTTGAGTGGTGTTCTTGCGA